>JAYJMB010062022.1:0-26212 GCA_036873735.1 Pouteria campechiana | reverse complement strand
GGTAGGGTGGGGGGTGGGCATCTTACTTGCGCAGACGACATTTGCTGGAGACGTTCCTGCGTGCGCAGTGAAGTTGCTGCAGAGAATCTGCGCAGGTAAGCTAAGGTTGAATAACCCCCACCTACGGAGGTAAAAGAGATAGATATCTTGCTTAACCAAAGACTTTGCCCAATGGGTAATGCTTCAGTGAAGTTGCTGCAGAGAATCTGCGCAGGTAAGCTAAGGTAGAATAACCCCCACCTACGGAGGTAAAAGAGATAGATATCTTGCTTAACCAAAGACTTTGCCCAATGGATAATGCTTCAGTTGTACTGCAGACCAGATCTTGTTGCTTGTCCAACTGCTTATCTGCGCGGTTTGGAATTCCAACCTTTTTCAAAGCCCACCTGTTCTTCATCGACCATAGCTTCAATGTAGTTTTCAGCATAACAGAAGTATGTGAGATATATTACCTGTCCAAAGCACTTGCAGAAAGCATCCGCACATTGAACGACTCTTGGCTTCTCAAGTAGAACAGTTTGTATCGTTCCCCCAGAATTTGTTTAGTTGCACTAAAATGAATTTCAATCAACTTCCCTTGAAAGCATAGGGTGATTGAAGCATGCTGAAAAATAAATCACAGTTTTCTACTATTCCATCACCAACCTTCCTTTGAAAGCATCCAAAGCCTCTATTGCAGTGTTCTAGCGGCTTGCGCGCATGGTCATTACTTGGAATGGTATCATGCAACACTTTTCATGTGGCGTTTTCATCTGCAAGTGGCGTCTAATAAACTAGAGCTTTCTTGATAAAATATTTCTTGTTTTTTCCATCGGAAATCAGCAATTTGGGCTGCTTCAGTGACCACTGCACCCTCTGTAATCATCTCAAGTACGGAAGGAAGAACTGCGATGGTGGATCCAATATGCTCCTTTAGAAATGAAAAACAAAATACCAATAGAATAGCGAAGAGAAGAACATGTAAGCTACTGGAAAACATGTCATCTCTTTTCCTTGATTTTTACATCATTTACATCCCGTTTGCATCTCATCTCTTTTACATCAATCCATACACACCCATATGAAAGCTGAGAATGAGATTCGCATATCTAGTGAGTTGTCATAAAAAATAGTTTCCCTGAAAACATCCATTTTTCGATTAGCATATTGAGTGTGTTACTGAAGACTCTAAAACCCCATCAGTAATTCTACTAAAGCACCATAAACAAAGATGTTATAAGACAGAGCAAAATGTTCGGTAGATGTCATAAAAAACGGCCTAAAATGTGGATGGAGGATTAATTTTTTCAACCGTACAATATCAAAAAGTTCACAACGCCACTCGTGAGGGATTAGAAATAAATCCTTTACAGTGATCAGGTTTAAGATGACACGAAATTGCCGTATCCTATCTTTCTTCTTAGTTAGAAGCATCGGAGAAGAGTAAGGAATGATGTTGTGCTGTATTAGTCCCTCAATCAGTTTCTTGACTATTCTTTCAAGTTAATTCTTTCGAACGCGTAGACAGCACCAGGGTCCCATGCTAGTTAGCTTGACACCCGGGATAATCTCAATATTCTATGATCCAGGGGTGGAGCTGGAGGTACCTCTCTCAATTCATTCAAGATGGAAACATACTCTATTAGAAGCTGTCCAAGCCGAGGTCATTGCTTCTCCATCTCCTTACGATCATCTAGTTCCTCATTTCCTTGCATCATGTGTAAGAAAAAAAATTGGGTCGCCCATCTATTGGACTTGACCAACTAGTTAACACAGGTGTTCCCTTCATCATATCTGTTGTTCCACATGATGGTCATCTCGATTTTCATGTACTATTAGGCCCATGAAACAGATGTTTCGAATTGTTCAGGTGTTGCTTAGATCCAATGATCAAATTAGAGAACAAAATGAACTTATGCATCCCTTTCAAGGTAAAAAAATAAAAATAAAAAAAAAAATTAGATCATCATCTTCACCATCAACACTTTCTTTTTCCAATGCTACTAGGCTTCTTTTGGAAAGAGTGCATTAGATAGGAGAGTATATTAAAAAATTAGAATAGGAATAATATCAGCAATATAGGGTTTTTATTAAAAAAGTAGAGAAAAATAATTTAAGATATAAATAATGATAAGAAAAGATAAGATAGTTATAATAGTTAAAATGTCATATTACTCTAAATAGTTACATAGAGAAGAATGTATTGGTAATGTATTGGGATTGCTAATGCATCCAAATATACCCTTAATGGGCTGTTAACACCTGCAAGTTCTTCCTCTCTGGTTAATTCATTCCTCTCTAATCATCATTTGTGTCTTTAATTTCTCAAATAAGGGAATTTTTAAACTAGGTAAAAAAATTATTTAAAAAAGGAGCAAAATATTAATTGTGATAATTTGCTAGCTGTGATGCGGGTGGTTAGAGCAAAGGACTTTTTCGCCATTTTTTATCATCTAGCTTAGCAATAAGCATAAAGGAAAATTTTCATATTAACCTATAAAGTTTATTCACATGCATATCAACTTATAAAATTTTAATATTACCAAATAGTATATAGATATTCTTGAGAAGTGTGAAAAGACCCATGTTAGCATTTGACAAGATGAAATATTCTCCATCACTTTCTTTATATATGAAGTATATATGCATCTTTGCCTTCTTATGTGCTGATTTAGGTCTTTATGGGATTATTGAATAGAGCTTATCAGTTATTTGTAAAAATTTTAAAATTATAGAACAAATGTGAAATTATGAATAAAACTTACAGGTCAATAAAAATTTCTCCAATGAGTAAAATATAATGGGCCATTTTGCACAATTGATAAGGTTTAATTGCGATTTAAATTTAGACCCTGTGATCTCTTCGTAAATTTTCTTTGATCGTTGGTAAGTGAGATTTTCGACCCTATACTACGTTTTTTTATATTAAATTGTAAATAATGTGAAAATTTATGTATTGAAATTACAGTCTCCAGTAACCCACGAAGATTATAGAATTGAAAAAAACTCTTGTATGACCTCTAGAACATTTTGGTGAGGATGCAATTTTTTGAACATTTTCCGCTTATACCAAGACACATATCGGATTTATTAGATCGAACACTCAATTTAATATTTCTAAAATAATTCCAATAGTCAGAATATCAAGTCTGCTATTTTATTTTGTGCAGTACATTTGAATATTTAATATTTCCATTTGTTTTGGGTGTCATGATTTTAACTAAAAAATTAAAATAGATGAACTAAAGCTATTTTCATTATTGCTGCCAAAGGTTAAAAACTTAGCACGAACTACAGAGAGACGCTCGTGCGAAGTGGTTCGACGGGGAAAAGATCTCCGTGCTGTCCTCTTCCTTCGCCCTGCCGCCTCGCCACGAACTTCAAAAAGCGAAGAAGCAGAGAGCCCAAAGAAGAAACGAAAATGGCAGGATCGAAGAACGCGAACACGCTGAAATCCGCCCTCGTCGTGGTTGGAGCGATTGCATTCGGATGGCTGAGCATCGAGCTGGCCTTCAAGCCCTTCCTCGACCGAGCACGCGACGCCCTTGATCAGGCAGACCCAGCCCGAGACCCAGACGACGACGACGCACGCATACACTCGAAGGACAGTAGCGAAAGCTCTTCCGACGGTGAAGAGGTAGCCTCGTAGAGAATTTCCGCTAGTTTCCTTTACCACCCGCCCTTGAGTTGGACGGAGCTCTTTATCCTTAGGGCTCTCTGGCAATGAAATAGAACTCGATTTTGGATGCTTCGATGACGCTTTGTCGATTTGTCAATGAAATGGACTTTAGGTTCTTCTCTTTATAAATATTCGCGCAATCTTGTTTCTTGACGTTGGTGTGATGCTGAAGCATTTGAGCTGTTCTCTTGATGACTATCCTGTAAATTCCAAAAAAAAAAAAAAAAAAAAACTTAAATCGCAGTGTGTGGATTTCATCGACGGTCCAGACCGTCTAATTTTATGGTTGCATGGGTCAGCATTGAATTGCTAATTATTCTTGTTCGTGAGTGTAATTTGGATCCAATTCGGTGGAGGGGCATAAGAACATGTTCTTTCTCGTGATTCTCTACTGCTGTGTAATCTGGTGTTTGCAATACTGGGTGCTGGTGGTCAATGGGTTTTACCATCAAACATCTAAAAAACATTATCGAATACAAGAAATAGAGAAGAAAGCAAAATGTGGGGTTGTATTTGGTAATTATTAGCCTCATTGAAGAGAGTATGCTTATTGCGAAGAAGTTGCTATTCTCTAAATTGTTCTGCAGCTGTCATTGTGTCTGAACGCATTTTTTTGTCATCTGGCATAATATACTTATGAGAACTTAGATTTCACTTATACTACAGTGCAGGTAAATGTGGTCTTGGGCATATTTAGCCATACATTATACGCATGCGAAGCTTTGCACTTGGATTCAGGCCCTCGAAAGGGTTACCTGTGATTCATATCCTACATACTTGTTTGGATAATTGGACTACAGGGTGATTATGCCAGTCAGTATTTTGGGTAATGCAACATCCATAGTGGCAAGCCACTAACAACATTTCCCTGTAAAACTACTCGAAATTTGAATGAGCAAGGATAAAGGCTAATCTGATGGACATTTCTTGGCAATATTTGGTATCTACATCTTGATGCCCATGGAAATCTTTTTGATCTTAGGGGAGTGACTTTCTCACTCGTGTGCTGTAGCATTCCAGCTAAATCTCACATAAAGTTGGCAATTCCAACAATGCACCATGTTGATAAAGAGATAATCTGAAAGACTTATACATTCAAGTGTTCTTCTTGTCTTCTGTTGTTAACGAAGGTTTAACTCTAGACCATGGGCGATTATAAAAAAAAAAACTGCATGCAGGCCTGCACAGTTTATTATTACTTTTGGAATTTTACTAGAAATTATTCCTATCACTGTGGTCAACTTGTTCATAGCTGTTTTTCACAATACAGACTGGGATCAGTTGAACTTTTAATCAAGTGTTGAAAAGAGGCGAGTCAAGGAAAAAAATTCCTCTGCCACCTTGGAACATAGCAATGTGATATAGTTGAATTCAAGTGGGGATGACAGAGGAATGACAGAGCTGCAGAACTTCAATAGCAGGCAACAGTTCTTGACCATATCTTTAATATGTGAAATCATTAAAGATTGCTTGTCTCTTGGAATTTCTACTTAAGCAATTTTCATAGGCTTTGAGTCTAATAATATTATGAATGCATGACATCCATTACTGTCTATTTCACCGGTTATGTTCTTCAGTTTGGGAGAAGATAAAAGCTAAGAAAAGCTTACTTTGCAAATTTGTTGGTAATCATTTAAGAATAGAAAAGGAAAAAAGAAAACTACATGGACATATAAGGTCAAAAAAGGATAAAAGACAAGAATACAAAGAAAAGTAGGCGCATGGTAGTCAAGATGCTGGCTTCCGTGCGGTCATGATTTGTTGTTGCATGCAAAAATGCCTATTAGAAAGTAATTTATTTTTGCCAGTTTCCTATTTGTATTATCTTAGGTTGGATTCCTGTTATTGTGGCTGGATCATTTGTAACTGCATTTCTCGAATAAAGTCTTAGCACTATATTTGAGATACAACGTTTTTCATGCTGAGAATCCTGTGGTAAAGTTCTTCATCAATGCCCTCTTTGAGTCTTCTAAGCATCTTTCATATTTGGGGGAGCAACCTAATTATAGTAAGGCCACCTTGATTAGAGGGGTGTAAACAAGCCAAACCAAGTTTTGCTTAGTTTGAGTTTGGCTTGAACAAGAACTAGACAACTTGAGTTTAGCTTGACTTGTCTAGCTTGAGCCAGGTATCCGAGTTTAAACTCTCAAGTCAAGTTCAAGTTCCAGCTTAGCCCAAAATGATTTAATACATTTATTTGCCATATTGTGTAAATATAACGTACCAAGATATGCTTGTCTATTGTAGAAACATACATAAATGAGCTGAGCTTGAGCCTAGTTGAGCTCCTTATCAAGCCAATTTGAGCCAAGCCGAGCCGAACTCACCTATGCAAGTTTGGCTTGATTATGAAATGAGCCTACATTTCAAAACTGGAAATTGACTTCTAACTTAAAAATTAAGCTCAAGTTTGAGCTTTGTTGAGCTGAGCCAAGCAAGCTGGCATCACTTGTTTACAGCTGTAACTGATTCGCCATATTAGTTTATGTTGAAAGTTGAAACACTTAAATGGTTGAAGCACTTATTGTGATAATAGCACTTATGTAGTAAATGGTTTTCCTTTCTTGCCTGATTTAGTATTCCATCCAAAGCTATTTGCTAGTGATGAAAGTTCCTAATTCTCATGGGGAAAGCATGCTCATAAAGACCTTTTAGCAGTGTACTAGTGACTTCAAACAAAATGCATATATTTGGAAGTTATTAATTATGGGTACATTTGTTTAAGTGTATGGAGAATACCGGAAATCATAGCTACTGCAATGGTGGTGTCCAGAATGCTTGTAAAAACAAAACATGTTAATGCTGATCTTATTTTAATAACAACAGGTCTTATTCCAGTTATGTTGTCATATTATTCTATTACAATTTTCAGTAGAGGCATGCTGATTGTTTTAAACCTGTGATTGAGTAATTGCAGGAGAAAGTCTAAGAGAAAACTTCATAGTGCTCCTGTCATGTTAGATGATTAGTGGCTTTGTAGTAATACAAGACTGCATTAGAAAATCTAGAGCCTCTATAGTTGGTGTTAAGACTTTCTCCTACAGTTTTTAAAACCTAAAACCTGTAGAAGTGATGTGTTCATAGATAAAGGTAATGATTCAAATTTGGATTTCGGACCTGTAAAATGCCACAGGTGGAACTGAATGCTGTTACTGGATACTTTTCTTTTAACCTTGTTTGCTGAAGTTTTCAAATGAGCCTGTCTTTCTTTCTTTGTTGATAAAAAAGTAGCCTCTTCATAAATCACTTGATTGAGGAAGTGGTAGTAATTGGTATTAACCTGGGGTTCAAGTCTTCTTAGAGCATGAATGGAGAGTTTGGCTGTAACATAGGTGTAACAAAACATGACCCAACCTACCAACCTGAGAAGACAAGATACAAGAGTTTGGATTGGCCTGTTTGTACATGAGTCAGGTGGTGGTTGCATGTCTTTAATCCAAAATAAACTGGATTGTTGGGTTTGACAGCCTTGACTCTATCGTCATAATGTGTAGGCTTCATCTATTTTATGCCTCTATCATGGATAATTAGAAGGACCATTAAGTATACTACAAATAGTTATCTTGAAAAATGAGCTACGAGATTATAGAGGAAAATAGAATGTAAATCAGAAGCCAGCCGTTTGAGATAAATTTTAACAGCAAGTGGGTCTTTGTGAACTTAAGTTTAGCTCTTTATTTATTGTTTCTTTTTTCTTTATCATTTTCTTGCCTGTTACTTATATTGTTGCAATTTTAAAATTTGGACATCAAACAAGAAATTCAGTTTTGATTTATGTTTGTAGAATTCATCTCTTCCTTGTGTATAGTGTAGGTTACATGCTGGTTTTATTATCATCATATAGAGAAATAATAAATAAAAAGGCAGACAACAAAAGTATGCTTCATTTTGAAAAGGAAAAAAAATGATTAAATGTGTCCAATCACACACTATGGAAGACATGTTGACTCATGAACGATAAGATCTTTGTGATATCCATTACGTCTTAAACTCCTTTGCTATCTATGGCTTGGCTTTAGATCAGGTGTGCCGGAAATCTATGAAAGAGTTTGCAGTCCAGCTATCAATTTAAGCATGGATATCTTTATGTAAAGGTACATACCGCATCTCAAAAAAGGCAAATATGTAATAATGAACCTTCTATATCTAACCTTTGCATTGGCTATTGTAAAAACACCCAGTTTCTGAGATAATGTGGTAGCCCACATGATGGACTGGGCAGATCCCTTAACTTTCCCAAAAGGCAAATCTAAAGATTTCTTTGGCACTTTTGGGCATGACTTTACTCTTTTACAATGTGCCTGTCACACATGTATGATATTCTTTTGCATGAAGAAAGGTATAATTCAGAAGGTTGTTCCTCCTAGTATACTCCTTCTAGTATGAAGTCTGTAGCTTGGATGATTTGGCTATTTGTGATAAAGTCCCATATGCATGAGAAGGATGAGTGACCAATATCAGTTTTTAAAATAGCATACCTTCATAACATGCAGCTTATATAATGTTGCTACAGCTTATGAAGATAGCTATGTAGCATATTCCATAGACATAGGAGACACAGACCATGTTATAAAACTTACACCACCTTTTTAGCTAAACATTAGGGAAAGTAATTTTTTTAATGACTGAAGAAAAATAATTAAAGCAACAGTACTGTGTTACTTCCATTGATATTTTCATGTATATGGCTAGTTTTTGTCATTCTTACCATCATGTGAACTCATGACATAGTGACATAGAGCAATGAAACTGAAAAGATAGATGTATTATGTTGGTTATACTAATTGTTATGTAGTTTACACCTCATGCTTAAAGGGATAAATGCTATGTGACATGCTACGTGTTATTAAAACATTAAATGCTATTTATGAACTTTTAAAAAAAGTTCAGTTCCAAACATGCGTTCAACATAGAAAACCAAACTGACTATGGGCTTGATCGGTTGCATGGAAATGATTGGATTTGCACGTACTTGCCTGAAAAATTCATTTTCCAAGGCTGGATTTGACATTTACTTTTCATATCAACCCTACTTTTTTTATCGTTACCTATATTTTAATTTATTACCCACCTATCTATCTTAAATTTATTCACTTTATGACTGACATCATCGCCTATATTGCTGACATGATTTTTATTTCATTCCAACTACATCCATGCAACTGATCAAGCCCTAACATGTGCTATTTCATCTGCCAAATGTGGCATAGCATATGCTACATTAGGAAATTGCTACCTAGACTGCTATGATACTCTGTATGGTGAATGCCACTGTGATGCCAGGGATGCTGTGCAAAACATTGTCTATAACTATGTAAAAACTTTGTGCATCTAACAAACATCCCATAGTAGAAGCTTTAGAGTAGGCTGGTGCGATGGAATGATAGGTTTTTGTCTTAAGGAGCTTGTCTAATGTTGATAACTTTGTGCATTTTCGATGGATCAAAAAAGAGGTGTATTGGTTGCTTATGAAATCAGAGAGGGTTTTGAAATATTTCTTCAGAAGGACACAGTTGAGGTTTGCAATATAACTTTTGTTTCTGGTATAAAGTCATGAGACCAGGTGGTATGGTCTAATGGTGCCTGTGTTTGGTTAATTTGGTTCTTTTTAGTTAACAATGGTTGTTGTTGAGATTGAAGGGAATGTTTTTATGTGGAGGATCTTCTCAGTGTCCAAGATTGGTTTGGAAGCAAATGGGTGGGTTCTTGGATGGTCCTCTTGAAATGGAACTGCTGCATGGAATGCTCTATGTTGGGCCCCACACTATTTTCACAGTTTTCCAAGGTTTAAAACTCATTCAGTGAATAAGATTAGATTTTGAAAGGACTTTGGGTGTTCCAGTTACTTCATCTGCAAGTTAGATGTAAGCATGCATTTGTGGAGAGCTCCAACAATAAGGAAAAAGGATCCTTTTGATTTCCTTTGCCATGTGTGATCTAAAAGATGAGGAAAGTTTTACGATGACTCAGCTTTTGGACATCTGGAGGAAATTTTTGTCTTGCATGGAGTTGGTGTATGTGGTTGCTTCTTTCTTTAAGCTGTTAGTTGTAATTCCTCTCTCAACTTTCTTATTATCCAGGTCTTTCATCCCTAGATCATCGTGGATTTTGGGCATTCATGTTCCTTGTAGTTGTAGGTAAGATGCTTCATATTGTTGTCTGGTTTAGAGGAACTACCAACAATTGACTTCTTAAAGCAAATGGGCCTGTCCGTGCCTAAAGGATGTTATCTTACTGCATGGCTAAATAATAGGGTCAATTCTATTTAAAGGGGAGTGCTCCATTCTCATTTGACTCTTCAAAGAATTAGCTCTTTTTTGCTCATTGGTGACAGGTTGACTCCATGCTTCGTTTTTCTCATAGGTCAATGTTGTTAATGGGAGGAGATGCTCAACTGCAATTATTAATTGTTCATGATTCGGTTTTTTTCTTTGGTGTTTTTTCCTCCTCCCTTTGATTCTGGGTCTCTCTAATATTGGCTCTGGGGAGATAACTTTGAAGTTTTGGGGATTTTCATGGATTTTCATTGTTGTGCATTGTGACGGTATTTATAAAGCTTCTAGAGTCGCTTTCTCTTCTTTTATAGGTGAACTTCTGTAAAGTTTTGGGTTCGCCCGGTGCCCCTTGTTACAATGGAATTATATTTTCCATTAGAACAAATAATATTAGACAAGACAAACATTGTAGTTGTTGAAGGAAAAACCATACCATCACGTGCTAGTGCAATCAATTGCTCATGCATGATTTGCTTGGGAAGGAAAAGCATCAACATGAACATATTTATTTCCACAAGCTCACAATGGCATCTCTAGGTCAAGTTCTGATTGTTGTGGACTTACCATCCTAACTTTCAACTTTAGAATTTGGAAATGGCAACTGCTTTAACTTTGATTGAGTTACTAGAAGTAGAAACCAGAGAAAGACTTCCTACAATGTATGAGTTGTGCCTACCTAGAACATATGCATTGACAAGAAATAGATGAATGCACATTGGAAAAAAGCAGAAAGAT
Organism: Pouteria campechiana; assembly: GCA_036873735.1. Classification (NCBI taxonomy): domain Eukaryota; kingdom Viridiplantae; phylum Streptophyta; class Magnoliopsida; order Ericales; family Sapotaceae; genus Pouteria; species Pouteria campechiana. The sequence continues at coordinate 15,544 of JAYJMB010062022.1, read as the reverse complement.
CCACAAGTGCCAAAATAAATTCTCTTTTGAGCTTGCAACTAGGATAAACTGCACATTCATGGGACAAGGCATTTGTGAAAGTATTGAGAAGTAGCATTTAGCAGTGGTTCTTTTTTACTGGAATTGACTATCACTGCAAGGTGGTTCCATGATCTTTCATGTTAATGATGATTTTCACATTGATAACAAGATTTAAGAATTTAAAAGTGTGATATCCAGATCTGTCCGGGAGTCATGGACAAAAATCTGAGTGCATATGCATTGGTTCCAACTCCCTTGGGTAGACTGTATGTGCATTATCCAGAGTCAACCAACCAAATTATGGAAGTCACGAACATATATATATATATATGTATATATATAATATTTATCAAAAAAAAAACTACCCAATCACAATTTATATTTTGTTTTCTGTTGGCTTTAGGATTCCTGGTGTTTATTTCATTTTAGTTCCTAGAACTCTTTTTTTTTTTTTTTACTTGCTTCTTTTCTGCCTTCTCTTCCATTTACTTTCGCTTTGATGAATGAGACTGAGGTCAACAACTGTAGCCATTATATTATAATGGAACTTCTTTTGTTAGCCACTTAGGGTTTTGAGCTATGACTTAATATGCATGTGAAAAGAGTTGCTTCTGCAGGCAAATCATAGAAAGATAGAAAAAGAAGATGAAATATGGTGAAGCATCACAAACATGAAACGCCCTAGATAACATTTTTTCTGAGTACAGATTATTGAGATTCTAATTCATGCATAGGAAACTTCTTAATGAAAAACACAACAAGCAACACTTCTTCGACATCAGGTACCCCTTACAGCTTCAGCGTCAAGTCCAACTCATTGGAGCTTGCTTCATTTTCACTCTCATCACTGTCAGAACCCTCTGCACTTTCACAACCGCACCAGCATTTTTTGTTCAGTGTTGGACATGTAGCGGTCACCTCTGAGTCGCCCTGGTTACCTTCTGCAGCCCTCATTTCCATTCCTCTCAGCAGATTCTTTGTTCTCTGGGTGCCAAACAGCCTCATCATTTGATCCTGATACACCCAACTGCTGTCATGTGTAGGCCCAGCATGCAGTTCCCCTTGCCTTGACCTGCTTCCAGTACCAAGTTGCAATCCAAGATCACATGGGGTTCTTTTACGAGGCCTTGTTGTGGTCCCAGTAAAAACTGCACGATCAGATTGATGCACTGATGCACGTGAGCGTGTGTTAGTTCTTTCTGTCCGGTTTGCCACAGCCCCCTGTTCAGACCTATGGTCAGGATGGCTCATGGTTTCACGTGCATCAGCATGGGCATTCTTGTTTGAGCTTTGTTCATGCTCCTTCCTGAGAGTGTCTCTCTCAAGCCGGTGTGACTTCTGGTGGCCACGTAAGGCCTGTGGTGTGAAGAAGGTCTTCTTGCAGTGTGAGCAAGTATAGAACTGGTCCCACATATGCCCTCGTCGTGTTCCATTTCCCATCGTTAGCCACCCTTCTTTGTCTAGCCCAGGGGAATAGCTGTAGTTATGGGTGAAACTATTGCCACCTGAGCTGGAACCACGACCTCCATTGTTTTGCATGGTAGAAGAATGCAGAAGGCAGACGAAGAAAAGCAAATAGCCCAAGCAGTTACACTAGTGAAGGAATTGAAAGGAGGAATGGAGGAGGTGAGGTTGAGGTTGTTGCAATAGGGGGGTTCTTACAGAATTTAATGAGGTTGTTATGGACTTTATCCACGTTTGGGGTCTGAGGCTACGTTGAGATGTGGCTCAAATGCTTAGAAAAGTGACACGAGTAGATTAGGAAGAAGAATCACAGGCAGGTATAAAAAAGGAGGGTTGGAGGGGTTTTATTGGGGGACTGCATTTATGGTGATTAGGGTTTTTGTTAGTCTGGTGTGTCTCAATTCATGGATTTGCAATAAAGAGCAACAAGTGATAAATAGCGGGTTATTTTCTGGAGATTTTGCTGTTAGTCTTTAAAGAAATGCATGAATGGGGTCTAAAGATGGTACAAGGCCAGCATGGCCTAGTTATTGTTGATTCTAGACGTCTAGTTTTCAGATTTTTTTTTTAAAAATTGGTAACTTGGACAACAATTATGGTAAATTTATCTGCGGTTACACGCTATGAAGATAAAAGATCAGAATAGTGTGCTGATTGCGGGCATGATCTTTCCTGGGTAAATTCAAGCCTTCCATTTGATTGGGCGTTATGAGTATATTGTGCCGGTAGTCTATTTTCTTGGACAGGATGGGTTTTTAGTAGGGGGGGAATGACCAATGACTCCATTTCATAAATGGAAAAAGAAGCGGAAAAAGAGAATGAAAAGTAAATTTTGAAAAAGTGAACAATAATGGAGATAAAGATAAAACAGAACGCTTTAAAATTGAGAGTAAGGATTGAAATTATAAATAAAAATAAAGAAAAAATAGGTTGTTGAGTTAGCTATGTTGTATGAATTAAAAGATGATGGAAAAAGAAGGTAAAAGGCTTGATGACATTTCGCCATCACCAGGCTTGTGGCGTTAAGACTTGATGACTCAGGCTACTCATCGGTTATGAGTGGAGTAATGGCTCAGAAGAGACAAAGGGTGAGTTAGCCCAGCTTGCCACGATTCAGTCAGCTGTGCATGTCCAAGTCGCCCACATGTGCCACAAAACCCTTATAACAGAATTCGACAATGTTATTAATTTTCTGCGTATCCTTTACCAGAGCAGACGTTGATTTTCAGGAGTTCATATGCACTTTGACACGTTGGGGTATTCGCCAAATGCCAACCAGTTAATGTGATACGAGCATCAAGTGGTTCTGCCGTCAGTAACAAATTAACTGGGTTGATCTTTTTTACAGGTCGAAGTTGGATTGTGGCCTGTGAAATGAGGTTAGTGGCATCTGTGCGTTTCTGATTTGGGTTGCATGCATTTCGTACACACAAAATTAGGAGGATTCTGCACTTAATTTTTTACTTTTTTTTTAGTTATGCAAGATCTTCTCTCCATGGATTTCAAAAAAGATACATGAACACTACAGCTTTGCCAGCTCCACACGCTCCCCATTCATACGTGCCAAACTGGCATCCATCCAAGCATGAATTAAGGTGAGGCCCACCCATTAAGTAGAGGAGCTGTGGAGGGTCTAAAATGCTGGCGTGTTGTTCGTTCATGTGCCACTTAAAGCCTGCAAGAAGGCAACTGCTTGCTCAAAATTGATAACTGAGATTTTGGTCACGTTGCAAGGCTGCTTTGGAATATCCGACAAGGGCGCAACTTGTATCAGGTCTGGCCAGGTTGGAGTTAGCCCAACGCCCCCGACCCCAACCTTGTTTTAAAAATTTCAATGCAACCCTTATCCTAACCTTTATTTCTAAAACCTTGGCTCAACCTTAATATAATTTTGAAAATTTTGGGTTAAGTTAGGGTTGATAGATCCGATTGATACTTTGCAGTGTTTATAATTTGTACCGTGAGGGTCTGTTTGGTTAGGTGTAATGAGGAGTGTACTGCACACTCCATTATGCCTAATACACCACTTTTTTGCTTACCCTAAACAAAGTTTGTATACACTGCACCTTATGCTTCTTTATTTTCCATCATAATGTCTACTTTTTTTTGATAATTATTTCTATGATTTCTATCATTTATCCTTGTACATTCTCTAGTTTCAATTACTTTTATCTTTTAAATTATTCCTCTACTTTTTTAAATACATATTTTAATACACTATTTATATTATTTTTTTGTTTTGCAAAACACTCTCTGCTATGCCATGCACAAATTTTATTTTAATTAAAAAGATTAAGTTAATTTTAAATTAGCTTTCACTTACCTGAAAACTTTAGAATTTTGATTATGACGTTATTTATAAATAGGTATGGATAAATCTATGTTCGCTTTTCTATAGTTGAGTTATTAGCTTACACTTACATAAAAATATGAGAAAATAAATTTATTTGATATAATAGTAATAATAAAAATATATGCTTAGAATATTAAGTGAAAGCCATACGAGCCTATATAAAATAATTATTGTAATGAAAATTCGACTCAAGAATAACGCAAGAAATTAAATGGGATTTAAAAACTGTAATAAAAACATAAGTTTATATCTATCTCCCATGTACATCGAAGCCAGCATTTCATGACATGGAGTTGAAATTGGAGACAAGATTTCAAGACCTCAATTATATTTTTTGATCGGGTCGAGTTTAACTCCCAACTCTTTTCACTGAAAGTTTAAAAAATTCCAACTCAATCTTAACAAAAATCAGATTGGATCCACAGAGTTTGGGTTAAACCTAAGCCAAATTATGCCTCCTAAGTTGGACTCGAACTGGCGATGGCTCACCAAAAGTAGGCTCCCGTGACTGGGTGTTCTTATTTCGTACCGAGAAATCTGCATTTGCCACTGAAACTGAGCCAAAATGGTTTTCAGTGAGTCTCGTTTTTCGACGAGCTAGTTGGACCAAAGGCACGGGAGAGTGATATGCCTAACACATCGTTTTCGGTTGCTCTGATTACCAGGTGGATAAGCTTAGTGCTTGAGTATGATTCTGCTGTGTAATTAGGATCTTGTTCGTTCTCAATGTTGCTTCGACAGTCATTCAGCTGGTTCGAAATGGCCAGCGAATTAATCTGCCGGTTTCGTATAATGTAATGTCGCAAGAATGGAGAACGGTGGCATTCGATACAATGGTTGGTCAGCTCAGTGCACCAACGACCAGTGATTTCTTCAGCATTCGCTCTCCACCCTGAAGAAATGTTATTAAAACCAGACCGGCGGTTGATCCGGTCAGGTGTCCGGTTCATTCACGGTCCAACCAGTTCAACTGGATGAACTGATTTATTTATTTTTTTGAAAATTAAAAAAATAATACAACATGATTTTGAAAAATCTAAACCATAGATATAAATCTAAATATAAAAATCTTTTGTTATGATATTATATTATTTTAATTCATTCTTTTATTCTATTAATAATATTAAAATAAAAAATTCTAACATTAAACCTAACTGGGCTAAATTGGACTGGTTCGCAGTAGAACCGGTTGGTCTGATCTGGTTTTGACAACACTGCCTTGAAGGTTACCCAAATACCCGTTTATGCAAACACACACCTTTCGGTTCATCGCCCAGAAGATGTTCTGTTGTACTTTCATGTTGGGTCTGAATGTAGCTACACTATAGACCTAAAGATCTATTTCTTTTTTATTCACTTTATAATTGACATTACTCAGATACTGTAAATATCATTAACTCATACAATCTATTGTGTAAGTTCATATGTGGGGTTGGGTACCTTACCAAAAATGAATATTTATTTATTTTTCCTGCATAACTCCTATTTAACCCAAGAAATTCTCTCACACAAACTATTCTCTGCGCTTATGGCCTTTGCCCTAGTGTCTTTATCGAGAGGACCTACGCAGAAAGTGCCCTCCATATCATATAAGAACGCAGGCACCCATACCTCTTATAGAATTCTTACCTCTGTACAGCCTGCATGAGTCACCTATGGTGCATCTGAGTTGCTCCGCGGTAAATATCTTTCGTGCTAGGTGCCTCACACAACCAACGTGTGACTCCTTGCACTCATGAAACCTAGCCAATCAAACTCGGCCGCATGATTACTAAGGTCGAGCCTCATTTGGTCCTCCTTCAATTTGGCACTCGAACCATCCACTTTTTTGGGCATCATAAGGATAGGATGGAGACTATAAGTATTTTTGTAACATGCAGAAAAACATCATCCAATTTGTGGGATTCTACTACTGATTGAGTCATATCTATATTCAAGCTGATCAATCCTTCCGAACCAAAAGAGAGATGGGTCCAAATTTAAGGACCGAAAATTATATCTTTATTTGCAATATTCTATTCCAATACTTAGTGCTTGGGTCGAGGCAAGCGGTGTGCCATTTGTAATTTTGATGAGTCAACTCCGCTTCAAAATGAGTTGGACAAAAACTGGAGTTTGCCACAAGTCACCACCATGTACACAAACTATGCATTGTATACGCGTTTTGTGTCTGTGACAGTGAAGGCCAAGAAGCTTCCAAACTGTAAGTTACAGGCCTTAGTGGGGATGAACGAAGCTCTGAATGGACGGCACAATAAGCTGTATGTGAGCCTACTAAATAAAACTGTAATTCTAACCCCTTTTCCCTATTATAATCTAAAATTAACACATCTTTAATGCTTTGAATTATTAATATGTTATTATTTGGAGGGATGACAGGAATAGAGTGAAAGTCCAGTAGAATTGAGCCAGAAATTCAGGCTAATTCTAAAAAAATTCCAACCATTTTACATATTTAGGATAGCAGTTTACTAATTATTGAAATGTTAGAATTTGTGAATCAAATAAATTTGAAATTTTCTTTTTGCCTTTAGTTTGAAATGTTATATTGGCATAACAAAATGGGTCTTGAAAAGTCTCTCTCTGATCTGATCAATTAGACTAGAAACACATGAAGGTGCACATTCTGCCAGAAGATTTTCTAAGATCAATGGCCAGAATCTTGGTGCCAGGGAAATATCTGGGTCATGGTTCTTCCACGGGGGATTACTCCTGATCAAGTGCAATCACATTGCTTCCCAGGATTCAAAATGATGTAGCAAAATCCCAGTACCTATTTCCTGACCATCACAGAAATTGGTTTTCCTTTCATGCCTTCTTCATCTCTCTCCATCGACCACAGTTGCATCATTTAATTTCTCTTGACTGTCCTAATCCAACCAAGACATCAATTTTCAGGCTGGAATTCATCAGAATCACTTTGCTTAGAGGAGATCATCACCTTTCCTGAAATCTTATCCTCACCATTCGATTAGAAAGCAAGGATAAACAGATTTCTAACAACCAAAACAAATAACAACAAGAACAATTAATACTGTGCTTTGCATGAATGACACCTTGAGCTGGAAATTAATTGTGATATCTGGCAAGATACAGGTAATCATTTCATGAAATGAACGATGAAAAAGATGCTCTATGGCAGCGTGCTTAAGCGTTTCATTCAGAAACTTTCCTCCCATACTGCCGACCTTATTTTTTGTAGAGCAGATAGGATCTTCAGCCGTTGCATCTTTAATGGTCTTCACCATTTGTATGATGGGCCTTATCTTGGATTCGCATACCTCCAAAGTAGGAAAAGATCTTTTTAGGATTTTTTTTTTAAAGCTTTTCTTAGCACAATGTGTATGTTTTAAGCCATTATTTTATAGGCCAATAAGCAAAAGGTAAGGAAGCCACACTCATCTGTCTGATCATCACATTGTATTAAACCTCTCGTTTCAGATATGGTGTTAGAGGAAGTTAAAAAAAACTGCCGGATATCATATGACAGTTTTCTTCATCAGTTTGTAATGGATGAACTAATTTTCGTTGTTATGTTGTTTGGTGATGCATATGAACATTTTTAGAAAAAAAATTTATGGAAAACTCTGCACTAGAGCTTGGATTTGGGTCTTTACACTATCAGCATCTGTGACAAAATCTTGAATTGCATAAATGTTTTAGAGGTAAGCCATAGAGTTTCTGTGACCGGGCTAGTTATGTGATAATGATGGTTTGATTGAGAGAAATAAACATTCATATTTTGAGGAATATTTCATTATCATTATCAGAAATTTTCTCAGATGGATTATGAAAATTTGAAATTCGAACACCAAGTCTTAGGAAATTTCAGTTGTCTATTAAGAACATGGAGCTTGCTTACAGATGATTAACTTTATTTATCTGTGTGCATTCTGTTTCTCAGTACTTCTAATAGTTTCTTTGACATAGATTTAGCCCTTAAAAATGGTGAAGGCAATGCACATTAAAACATGTCCAACGGCGATGGAGATGATTAACGGCTAACGGTCGCAGGATGACTAATGATTAATGGCCATTGGTTAAATTAGGTTGTGGGACGGCTAACAATTAACGGCCAATGGTTAATATTAGGTTGCGGAATGGTCAACGATTAACGGCCAACATTAAATGGCCAATGGTTAATATTAGGTCGCGGAATGGTCAACGATTAACGGCCAACATTAAATGGTTGCAGAATGGCCAACGATTAACGGCCAACGATCAATGGTCGCGGAATGGCCAACGATTAACGGCCAACGGGTTAATGTTTGACAAACAACAAATGGCCAAATAGAGGAAATTAGTTATGGTCTGCAATCAGGGAAAAGAAATCTTGAGATACCTATCTAGAAAGTTATTAATGCATATTCATCCACTTCTTTTTTCGTATCTTGTTGGCTTGGAGAGAGTGTGGACTGCATTTTACTTCAAAAGCCAAAAAATAAAGCTCTTGGTCTCCAATTATTAATCTTGGATACCAGTTATGCTAAAATTTCGTAGTAATGGGAGTGTGAGTGGCGCCCGCAAAGTGACTTAGTGATTGATACGCTTGGCTTATGCACCATCTACACACCTTTCATCCCTTCCTCAACCCCGCTAGGTCATGGAAGGGGTTTGAGGACATGAGGGGTTCCTTAGCTGTGAATAATAATGTTATATTTATTAATGAGATCCTGTTCAATCAGAAAAACCATGTATTCAATGTATTGAGGACCTTATTATCTCATAAATGGAATCCGGCGGGTGCCCATTCATTAAGGCATAATCCCCATTGTGGCTATGATGAAACTGATGAATGCCCAACCTTTTCCTTCTTCTTGCTTACCAACCTCAGATTCTCATTTCTCTTTGTTCTTCCTATCTTTACACAGCATTGTACCTTTCAATACAGAAACAAAAGGCATTCAAGGTCTTTAAATTCAAACACCATTATAGTTCATAACAAGCACATCACTATTACATTGCATTCGCATGCAAAAGCATCTTCAAAAGATTTTCTGATGTGCAGTGTACAGACATCTGAGCATAATTTCCACTGAAACATGAAAAACTTGACCAGAAACCAACAAGCAAGAGAAGACCCAGCAAACCAAACACACCAAAGAAGATGGAAAGCAACAGAGACAGACTCCAAACACACTAAACCAACCAAATCGACCTTCGATAATTAGAAACCAGACATTAGCAGAACATTCTAGCTGCACATCCATTCATCGTACTCGGGTGGCAGCAAGTTGAGATCAAAGCATCGCTTCACGGAACTCGTGCTTGTCACTTCCATGAACTCCTCAGCAGTGCCACTGGAGCTTTCATTGTTGTCACGCGGCGCCTGTGGTGGCTGCTTTGGTGGGATGGCATTCTCCCCCATCCTCACTTCAGTGGAGCTGCCCTCGGATCGCGCTGGCTCCACGTAAGGGGATGACGTCAGAAGAGGCGGTGCCTGTAATGGCGCCATCTTATCAAGCGGCACAAAAGGCAGCATGGTTGGTGGGAATGAGCCATGTCTGGAGCAGAATCTTGGCTTCCCATTCATCACTGATTCCACAGAGCCATCATCGTTGTTCTTGCCAGAGTACTTGCATTTCGCCTTCTTGGAGCATGCGCAGTGAGGGCTTGAGCACCTCCTGTGGTGCTTGTGGCTGTGCTTCTTCTTTTGGTCAGACCCATAAGAGCTGCCCTGGTTGGCACCTTGAGGGAGCTTATTTCTCAGGGAGGGAAAGGTGGGAGCTTCCTTACTGTCCATGTGAACAGAAAGAGAAGGAGAGGAGGAAAACGAAGGAGAGAATTGTAGTAAAAATAGATGTTCTAGGGTGAGGAGTTATAGGGTATTTATAAATGTAGAGAAGCTTGGTTGGGGGAGGTTTATGATACACATCGGTTGCATTGTAATAGCATATAACATCATCCCGTCCCTTTAATACTGGTACTTGTCGATGATCCTAACCGTTTAATTGATGGTCTTTCATATGATTCATGGACATTATAAGCAAGAAGAAAGAAAGGAAAAGGAAACCTCACATCCGATCAATTGGAAGATGAGTCGTCCATCCTTCTAGTAGCTTTGAGCCTATCATAATGCTTGCAATAAATGCATTTCTCTAGAAGGTTAGCCCGACTATGAAGATTACCTCAAGCAAAAATTGACTGCAGAGTCCCATCAATTAGACCACACTGAAAGCTTAGTAGCAACAATCATGAATAAAAGGGTTACCATTGCCCACTTGGTAATTGGAGGTGGAAAATGGGAGGAAAGCCATTGCCATCCTCGATAAATGTGAAATTTACTAGGGAATTTATTTTCATCTTGGCGATTAGTCTTCCATTCGAAAGTTTTAAATCTTACATAAGAACATTAAAATGGAACTGCAAAAAGTTAAGATAAATTCACAACAACTTAACTTAATTATTGAATTGGCACTAAACCTTACTTTTAATATAATATTTTCCTTTTGCCTATGACCTTATTTCTGATAATCTTACCTTTCTATTCGATTATTCTTTTTTGATTATCAACTCTATCTATTTTTGAATATGTCTTCCTTAAGCTTAGCTTATTTATGCATTTTTGGTATATGGGAGGTTTTGCTGGAGTTCATGTTGAAATTAAGAGCTTATGTTGGCGTTTGGATATGATGCTCAGACGAGCTTTTGTTTTCTGCTGTGCTGATGAAATTCGCGAATGGTGATGATTGTTTTCCTTTGTTGCTTCTATCAATTTGGGTTGGATTTCATTGTGGCAGTAATGGTGGTTTTTTTTTTCTTTTTTACTCCTGTTTTTGGAGACAACTTCAATGAGAGCTCTAATGAAAAAAATTGAAAAAAAAAACTAGCTAGGAGGGAAAATAATGGGTGAGTAGATACTACCTTGGGATGTTAAGATATTATCTTCATAGGAGATTATTGACATATGTAATTCGAAAATTCAAATGGAATTTTTTTTTTTAAAAAAAGTGAGTTGCACCAGCCGGGAATCGAACCCGGGTCTGTACCGTGGCAGGGTACTATTCTACCACTAGACCACTGGTGCAGTGATATCTGTCAAAATCACACAACAAAAAAGAAAAAAAAATTCTCAAAATTTAAATTCTTCAAAAAATTTAAAGAAAATTCTCAAATGCAAGATCTTGAGAGGATACACAACGTTTTCCTTTTAACTGAAGTTGATATTTGGGGTATTTAAAAATTTTAGGTCACCCTTAATCCCAACCCTAAACTATGCATAGGAAGACGTTGGCATCGAGGGCAAATATGCAGGTTGTTTTTTAGGGCTAGCATAAGCAGCGCGATGCACTGTGAAGAATGCATGGTGATTGACCGGTTTCAAAGGTGAAAGGCGTGGAGTTCTGTGCATCGTTGCTGCCCATGTTTAGGAAATTGCCTGACATTTTCCGTTGGAAGGATGCCCGCGAAAGCAACGGCATTTATGTGAGTGCGTTTTGCTGTCACGCGCACACGTATGTAGAATGGCACACGTGTGACGGATCCAGCCGCCTTTCATCCCCTCATTTTTTTAAATATCGCTCTGGAAAATAAATGGGTAGTTGAGAAAACCATCTACACGTACGTGCGCTATGTTCTATGGATGATGAAGTGATGCATGTTAAGAAAGACCCCCCCACCCCACCCCACCCCACCCCACCCCAACAAAAAAATAGTACTAATAAAATTTCAAATGGAAGTTGGCATGCTTGGGAATGGCCATACGTGGAAGAAGAGATAAGAGGAAATTTAATGTGAGGTCAGATACCGAAACTGATTTTGGCCAGGTGATGAATTCCCTTTTCTAAAGAAGGAGAACCCAGCTTGGCTTTCCTATAATGCTTCTCTTCAATTTATTTTTATTTTTATTTTTTTGGTATGTATGATGATTTTTCAGACGTGGGCTTAATTCTACTAATGCTTTACAGATATCGATTTGCTTCAACATAGCCCACCTTCACTGCCTCATCTCCAATAGCAACCTATTCATGCGTAATTTGGGCCAACCAATGTCAACTTCAAGGCCATGGATTCCTTGCACCACTGTTTGTCTCTTTGTGCTGTCCCATTCATCAAAATCTCTCATCTACTGAATATCAGTTCTATGTAGATCCTGCATCTCGTAGCTTCCCTTCTAGTCAATCACCACACTTCTGCCATTCACTCTCTCATTTGTAGGGCTCTCTGATCTATAACGACAAAGATTGAAAAAAACCTTCACATCTTATCCTCTCATCTCAATACCAAAGCCTTCCAAACCTCAATTTAACTCACATGAACAGATACGCTGATCATGATAGAATATAAGAAACTTAGCGCTGTAGGCTTCTTTAAGCTGTTGCCTTCTTCTTTCTTCTCTTTCACAACAGCCTAGACATATTTGTCATCTGGGTCTTCATGAATGATGGTAAAACTGGCCATCGTTCCTAAGGCTTCAATACCCATTATTCCTATTTGCCATGGATGTTTTATGTTATGTGCCTTATTCGTCTAGTTCCAAGCCCATTACCCATTTTTATTAGACTCGCTTACATGGAGCCCTGCAAAGGTCAATAATCCGATTGTTATGGATATGAGAGTTATGCCAACTTGGACTTACATTAAATAATCCCAAACACTCAAGGCTTGTTTGACTTGACTAGAGCATACTCGTTGTTAATGGTTAGTAAGTGGCTGAAGCTAATATTAAAATAATGAACAAAAGATTGAATTAATTTGGTAGATTATAAGCTAAATATATAAAGTATTATTTAAGAGAACTTAAAGACTTGGATAAATTAAAACAAATAATTTTGTTAAATATCTATTTGATAAATAATATGAAAAGCAAAAATAGTTAAATTTAAAAGTGTCTTGCTAAAAGGAATGGATACACAACAAGTAAAAAAACACTAAGAACTGCTTACGACTTTTTTATATAATTTTTTTTTATAAATCCACGTTATAAGCTCTTTCAAATGTAACTTATCTCTCGTGATAACTTATTTGAAATAAATAAGCCATAAGTTTTTTAAAAAACTAAATCAAATAAACTCTGAAGAACTTATGCCTGTTGGATGAATAATTATCCACAAACAAGAATATATTCTATGTCTTTGGAATGTGTCATGACCTGAACCCAAAAATGACATAATTAAATATCATTCCAAAATTCAAGGGTGAGTCTCCCAAGATCTATTATACTTTACATGCATCATAATCACCAAAGCAACAAATAGGAATCTCACAAATAAAGAAAATCATTTACACATTCATAAATGAATAATATATGCCAAATTTTCAAGGTATAAGTCTCACAACGATCTTAGACAAAATAAGTGTCTTCAATATTCTTTGAGATAACAATCTATACCATCTGCCCAATACCATGATCTAATGCCTTCCAAGTGAGGCATCATCTGAAAAATAAATAGTTAATACTTAGCATATATGTCAAAAGATAATCTACACCTTATACTAAAATACACAAATCTCTTGATTATTTAATAATCTAATTCAATGTATAATATATATACATATATTATTGACTGCTTTGGCGGACCATATAATTGAATCTAGAGAGATAAATTTCATCAAATTTTTGATTTGTTTAATCAAATCTCATAATTATAGTACCTTATCGGTCGACACTAACCGAAATGAGCACCACTTACTAGTCAATCGATCATCTCTCCACAGTCACAAGATCGACTAAATAAGTAAGAATTATACTGGCGCAAACAAACTACTACAACCATGCCAATGACTACAATCCATAAGATATACACATAATATAAATATATGACTGAATAGAATATATTATCTTTTAATAAATACAATCTCTCATCAATATTACCACTTATTATATGTTCTATATATCCAAATGATATATTATGATTATATACATCCTATAAGTCCACAAAGCTCATATATATCATATGAAATAACACAATTAACTAGACTACATCAATTATACTTGCCCATAGTTTCAACCACAAATTGGGCTCCCTCAGGTAAACCTGTTAAGATTTGAAAATAGGATGAGTTGGGCAACTTAGTAAGTAAGTAAAAACAATAAATGCCTTTCTTTAGTTATACTTGAACCATCAATTATCTGCCCATCGGCTAATTATATCAGATATAATTATAAAATTCATATTATATTTTACATAAATCATAGACGTCAATCAAGTCTAACCATCGACAAATTGAATGACCATACCCAACCTAATGCCATGTCCATGACTCAGTAGGCTACTATATAGCCCCACACAAGTAACAATGATACAGTATGAACAAGTATTCTCAAATCATATCATGAATGCAAATTTAGATGTAAACATGCTACATGTCTACTCGATTGAACCTCTTATTACTCAGATCATGTGCATTTCATACCCATGTCATATACCTGCCCGATCGAACTCCTTATTACTCAGGTTATGTATATCTCATTATATCTAGTCATTCTGGCTTATCTCTTGGTCATAAAGACTGGGCAAATTGCCTCATTGTCATCATCATGTGCATATATCTCAAGCACCTATATTTTCTTGCATGATACATACCAAATGTCATACCGTATATCATCTATCACATATGGCTCAAGGCCCATCTCATGCATTATGCAACATTACTAACATACACAATTATAGTTCCAATACTTTAACATATCATATGTACTCTAGACTCATCTCTATAAATAAGATATACCCTTTACTTAGGCATTTTATCAAACATATGTTGAGCAAAATTTATAAAAAGAAAATACTTAAAAAACATGTAAAGCATGCTCAGTACAATAAAGCCCCATTTGAATTATTCATACCAATAACTCAAAATATAAATCCAATACAAATTCGACATGGCCCAAATATAATGCATAAAAATTATGTAAATGAGAAAAGAAATTTGTGAGAGTTTAGAAAACCATTTCCTACTTACCCAAAATGTAAAGATTTAAGCTTCTATAGAAAACCCTTACCTCTCAAGACTTTTTTACACATTCCCACTTCCAAATATTTCAAACTTCAAGTAATATGAATTTCTTTCTTTCAAAAATAGCTATTCCCCTACAAGGAAAAAATGATTTAATTTTACCATTCAATATTCATTCTTAACTATACATTATTCATGTGCACTATTCATAGTCAAACTCACTGTTTAAATAAAAATACTATATATGTATTATTCACAATGAAAATTACTTTATATAAATATTATTTACAATTATTGTTCAAAATCACTGTTCACGCATACCGTTCATAATTACTGTTTACAACGTTCGAATTTTATTTCTATTTTTATCTATAAAAGCATATATATATATATATATTATATCCTCCGAATATGAACCGTAGGATTCGTTGTACATCATGATAGGTTAATTTCAAGATGTATGAGTGATATTAAAATCTTTCAACTATATAAAATATGATAACATTTCTTTTTCAATGGATAAAAAACTTTATCAATCAGACCATGATTCTACATCTAAATGCTCCCAAATTTTCATGATAATATAATACATATGAAATACAACTATTTAACAGATTGGATTGATAGAAAATTAGACATAACCTACTTCAATTCACTTCTATGCTCTTTGCTGCTTCTCTCTCCCTCTCTCTTTCTCCTTACTATCTCTCTCTCTCTCTCTCTCTCTCTTTCTACCATTCTCGCTGCTCTTATAAGTGAAAATCTTCCGCTGGCTAACGACCTGCATTGAATGCCGCTGCCAACCACTTG
>JAYJMB010062011.1:14127-26215 GCA_036873735.1 Pouteria campechiana | reverse complement strand
GAGCCACCGATAAATAGGTATTTGTCGATAATATGAACACTGACCTGGACTTGAAATCCCAGCTATTGCAAATTTTATGCAGTAAACTGAACAGAATCATTTCACCATAATTTAGAGATCATTCCCTGTGACAGAAGCATGAGTAAGCAATTCAAGCAAGACATATTGGAGAGGCAAATCTTGGCACACTGTGGATGTGACATACATGTCCAACATCTTGGCATTTGCCGCATTGATCTTGTAGCAAATCTGTCCGATCCTAGTCATTTTGCCAGCTTATGAACTCAGTCACAACCTGTATTTGGAGTGTAGGCTATTCGTTTTTCCCCCTAATGGCCAATTTGGATTGAAATAATACCTTTGATTAATAATGTAATGTGATGAGACCATGATTGGCATTTACTCAATTTGTAGTACTCATGAATTACTTATATAGGTATCATATAAAGAGTGTATAGCTTTTTCTTGGAAAGAGGGTTACAAACAATTAGATGAGATATTCAGTTCTTTTGATATGGCTGTTTGAATTGAAAATTGGGTAAGAAAAGAGAATCACCTTCAACACATGGATGCAAACTAAAATTAGAAAGTAATGTGTATTTCAAAATTTTAAAGCAAATAAGGGAATATACATTATTTCCTTAATGGTTAACTCATCAATTCTTTTAGTGGTGTCAGGTTGATTTTTAGTGTAACATTGCCCTTATGTTGTAGAGTATTATCCCAACCTAAGCAGGTCTTAAACTTTCCAGTTTTCCAATTCTAGTGTGGTCCCTATGGTGAAATGAAATGAAAATCAAATTTCCGCACAATCCTTCAAGTGCCATTAAATTGTTTTGATTGATGGTCTTTATCAATTCAACATTGAGATATACTTAAATGAGATGAATTCTTAATTTACGATTTTGCCACATTTGACCAATCATTAGTCTTACAGATGAATGATTTCACAACCCATCTGGAAAATTTGGGTTAAAAAGAGCTCTGCCAGTTTCTGGACATGGAGTTTGTGTAATTAAAGGCACCAGGTGCGCTTCAGACATGCTAGACCCTGGAATGCTTAAATGCTCAAGAGCACAACTACAGATTTCTGGCAGATTTTCATAAAGAAACATAAGTATCTAGGTAAGATATGTAATGGAAATGCATAATTATTACTCATAAGCCTATCATGGATATTTTAAATATTAACCATCGAAATATTGGAAAGAAGTGAAATCAACCTATTTGTACATTGCTGTTTTGATTTAGCCAAAATATAAGGAAAATATTTTGGCAGAAAGAGGAAGGTTCCATAATAAAGTTATAGAAGAAAACAAACAGATTACATGGAATTGTGCTCTAATCAAGTTAATGAATCAATGAACAAGTTTGCACTAATCCAATTATGAAATAAACTAGCACTAATATAATTATGAAATGAACTAAGAGGAAAGATGACAGGTTAAGTGATTTAAGGAGCTATGAGAAACATTTTAAGAAATCGCTTCCATAAATGATAACAAAATGCTTAAAAGAATGCAGTTGCTTGCCAGTAAATCAATGTGGCCTTGAAGCATACCTATGGGGGCAGGTCAAAGAAGCATGATTATTTCTTGCATGTTGGCCTCCCTGAAAGATGAAAGGAAATGAAAAAGAAACCAAAATATGCTACTTCTTAAAAAATCCATTGTTGCTCTTTTAGGCACTTTGCTATTTTTACTACTAAACATATCTCAACATGAACATTTTCAAACACTAACTGATATTTTATTGCTAAACTCTCTTATACTCTTAACTTTGCTGTCTTTGTATATTAATTGTTCTATCTTCCCAAGTAGGAATGATTTCATGGTGAGGTTTACACTGTGCAACCTTTTGCTTTTTCACAAAACCTTAAGGGTTTGGTAAGATCCAATCCAAGTTCAACAAGCATGCTTTGAACTATTTTTTTAATCAAGACATCAAAAATCATTTCGATTGGAAACCTTGGTTGGTCTCAACATCCAAAAACGTGTTTTTGAACAATTTGGTGAGTTTTGATTTGTTATGACCTATTGAAACTTTCAATCAAGGTGATTATTGGTATCACAAAAACTGTTCTGGAGATGAGAATGATGGATGGCTTGGTAAAAATTTATGGTGTGTGAAACAGTGGGTTTTTACCGTGCGAACTGCACATTGGAATCATTTATCCTTCCTAACTAGGAAAGGAATCTATTTAACTTAATTATAATGACCAGGTTATTAAATGTTTATTACTTTATTAACATATGTATTTTCCAATGCTAGATCACATTCAATAACAGAATAAAAATTGCTTTCTATGTTTCAATTCTTTTCCCAATAATGTACCTTTTGCGTATGCATTCATGTTCCTCGGATTCACTTTCCCTAAATGACCATTTAAATATATCTTCTCATCATCTAGTATTTATCAGACATTGTCAATAAATTTTCTCTTATTCTATCTTCTAGTTCTCTTTGTGGAACATATGCAGTAATGACATGGACTATATTCTCAGAAAATGTCTTATCAGACAATTTTATCACCTTTTATTAGATGGGGGAGAGAGAGAGAGAGAGAGAGAGAGAGAGAGAGAGAGAGAGAGAGAGACGTACCGTCATACCTAGCCTATTTCTCTTATCTTTCTTTCCTATTTGCCATAGTTCATATTAGGTAGTATATCTAGATTTGCTTCTTTACAGTCTCCTGAAGATCTATGATATTGAGATTGCACACGTTCAATATTTCCATTAGATGTTTGCACTAGGGCTGCTCCAACATTCGCATTTTGAGTTACTTTTTACGGGGTGATTCTTAGTTATGCCAAAGTCAAGTGTAAAAGTGTTTATACTAGATCTGAAATAATCAAATGGCCCATCCATCATGCTAGTCAAATTCACAACTGACATGCTACAATGGTCAGACTACCATTTTGAAGTGAAAAATCAGACATTTACAAATAAGGAGGGCTACCGATTGTCATTTTCAAGTATTATGCAATGTCTGTGTCAGTGTTTACTTTGTTGATATTATCTTCAATAATATCTTTTATCTTTTTCGGAGGTGGCCAATTAATTATTTTATAGCAAACTAATTTTTCATTTATTCCAGATTTGGTCAATAATATTGGAGATACTATCAATATTATCAGAGATATTATTGATATTATCTCCAATTTATTGATAATGTCAGAAATCTTATCATATTTTCGCAAGGTATAGCCCCAAACCTCTCTTTTTACCAGTTCTTACATTATTTCATTTAAAAAAATTGTGATAGCATCCCTAAATAATTAAAAACTCATGTATTTACTGTATGTGTATTTAATATATATTGTTTATATATGTTTTATATTAATGTATACTCGGTTTTTATGCATAAAGTCATACAAAATTTATTGGTGTTGTATATATGGGTCTCTTATATTATGCATCTTCGTTGGTCATTAGATATTGGCATTTAAATTCATTTTTTTGGCATACATGTATAGTTATATTTATCTTAATTTATCATGGAGTTTTATTATTTTAAATTTTTGAATTTTTATTTTTTAATTTGCCATAAATTCTCCAATAAAAATGATATTATCTCCAATAAAAGCAATAATATCTATTTTAGGCACCAATATATACTTAATTATTGATAAAACAAACACTGGGCTGTCTCAGATAATTTAGTGAATGTGGTCTTTTGAAGCTCTGTAGCAAATATACGTGTTGCCTTTTGCTTTTTATTTTCGAGTGTTCATCTAGAAAGGTCAAAAAACATGGGCAAATCTCTATACACATCCCCTAAAAGATATAATTTTGCTGGTTTGCAAGTTTGTTAGTTGCTGTCAATTTTGCCTGTTTAGATGATCCATGTTTGACTGAACATTGGTGGGGACCTTCCTTAAATGTACTATATTGACATTATTGGTTCAACTTTCACCCAAGATGTGAGATTGTATCCTTGTTTAAAGTCTTAAGATGCGGGGAGAATTGTTTTGTATACCAGCTCCTAGGTTGCATTGCCTAGAATGTCCTGAGGATGGGTTTTTGACAATTTCGTGGAGATATAACTGGGACCTGGGATCCTTACTGTGGTTTCGAGCTTAGGGTGTTTTCTCCAATGTTTCAGAGGTGTATCCTCAATGAGTTTCTAGTTATTATAAGGTGCAATGTGTACAAGTATGAAGAACATGGGTGTATGGGAAAATTATATGCTGCCATATTCTGCAGCTGAGATTTTTACCACCAAGTGTCTACTGGATTTTATGCTTAATTTCTTGATCCCCTTGGACGTATTTATGGTCTATGTATCTGTTATTTTGAAATTGGAGGAGTTATTGGTTGATGGTCCTTTCATGCCTTTTACAGAATGGATGAAGTTTCACTTACTGGGTCATCTTCAGAAGGCATATCAAGGAGTGTAAACTTAGATGGTGCTAGACGGATGGCATTGAAACATATTGAAGAATTTGTGTTGACATTTTCTGATCCCCAAACATTCTCAGCTGCAGCTTCGTCATCAGCCTCTGCGTCCTTAGCGCAAGTTGCAGAAGCAGCACGAATACAAGAAGCGGGACATCTTAGATGCAGGTTTTATGTTTGTGCTTCTGTCTTGATGCCATATTTGATGCCTCTTTACTTTTGAGATGGGGATGTGGCAACATACATTAGAATCTGTGATTGGTTGCAAGATCTTGTGTGTTCTGATGGCTACCAGAAGGAAAAAAAAATAAAGTGCAATGGTTGAAACCCTGGCAGCTGTTATGCTTGTCTTCCCTTCCCCCTTGGTTGGTTGTGGGATGTATATTATACTTGTATGGTTGGTTGTGCTATACATGTGTGAAACTTTTCTTCATAACTCTTTCCTTAATCATTTCTTTATTTTTTTCAGTGGGGCTGAAATTGGTAGATTTGTTGCAATGCTGCGGAATTCTTCTTCAATACTTAGGGCATGTGCTGCATTTGCTCTTCTGCAGGTAGTTGCAATATAACATTCAAGAATTCTTTTCCCCCAAACTATACAATGCATTCACTCATAAAGGTCAATGCTGTCTAGTGCATTGTTGTTGTTTTTTTTCGCCTGTTCTTACTTTTGCAGCTGACCAAAACAATTTCTTAGATAGCAAATACTGTGAAATGTTAGGCAGGGAAAGCTTGTTTAAGCAAGGAAACAAAGCTTGTTTTGGTTCCTCAGAAACATGTGATGTTTACAAAAATTCGGAATTGAAAAACAAAGGAGATCTTTTTGGGTTGTGATCTTAAGGTCAATAAATTCAATCAGACTTTGAAGGAACTGAAGGGGAATGAATGCATTAATTACGAAAAAACTTCAGTGAGACAAATAATAGAAATCCCATTTTCCTTGAAATAGTCCACTGAAGCTGTTGGATGTCTAAATTTCCCTAGATCAATGTTTGAAACTATGGCAACTCAGGGGTTTCTCTTAGATGCTGTCAATTCCCACGATTGCTCCTGAAGGAAAAGTTTTCTTATCTTGATACCATTCCTAATGTGCTATTATTTGTGTTTAAAAATACTTGCCACTAAGATTGTTTCATGTATGTCTTATTTTACATCACATCTGTTTCAGGAAATTACTTTTTGGACCACATTTGATATCAAATTTAATGAAACTTGTTTGAAACCCTTAGATATCTTGTCATTCTTCTCGATGATACTGATGGCTACTCATGCTTCAACTGATATATAAAGGCTAATTACTGCCTACAGCCGTGGCTCAACAGTTGACACAAAGCATGGACTTGTGTTCCTGAGTTTAATTCTAGGCAGCGCACCTACCACCCATCCCCTAACCTCCTTTGAATGTTTATTGATAATGTGAGCCATATGTTGGAAAACCAGCTGGATGCCCTGTTTCAATGAGCATGGTACATCTCTTCCGGAATAATCAAGAATCCTAATTAATTATTCCTTAAATTGTTGCAGTTCACCATCCCAGGCGGTCGGCATGCTATGCACCATGCTAGCCTAATGCAAAAGGCAGGAGCTGCGCGGGTGCTACGAGCTGCTGCTGCTGCTGCGACAGCACCTATTGAGGCCAAAATCTTTGCAAGGATAGTACTTCGGAACCTCGAGCACCACCAGGTAGAAGCTTCGACATAAAACTGAATAGATACAGAAAACAACATCAAGCTAGCGATTGGTGGAAGAGCCATCTTATTATGCATCAGTTGCATCCTCCTTTTGTACATCAGCGTGAAGGATGACCTAGATGTTCTGCTTGGAGAGGCCATAGTTCTTGACAATCTGAACCTGCCATGGCTTGAATTTTGATCCATGCAAGAGGATCCGCTTGATCAGAAATTTAGGTTTATTCAGAACCTGGAAATGGGGACGATATGGGCTCTCCCTTTATTAGGAAATTAAGGTGGTTTGCTTAGTTAATGATGATGACATATGAGTGTGAATTCTCAAATTACTTTGTTTTGTTTTAATATTTCATGTGCTACAAGGTACTGGAGTCATGTGAAAGACCAGTATCCATCATTTTTGTGGTCCATGTATTCATATTATTACATTGTGTGATTTGTTATAACATCTATATTAAGCTCATATGAGACAGACAATTATGATATATATTGACAAAAAACATAGCAAGCAAAGCTGTTCTTTTGTTCCTTCAAAAAAAGCAGCCTGCCTTCCTTTTGCTCTTATTGCATGTATCCAGCGTTCTCTTTAATGTCTCTACATCACTTTCATTTGAGTTGCTGCTTCTCGATCCCTGCCCAAAGTGGACGGGGCAGGGGTGGTGGGTGGGTGGTTGGTTGTGTGGGCATCAAGTGGATGTGACATCAGCTATGCATATATGGCAGCTTAAATTATGTAACATGCATGGGTGGTGGCACTAGTAGTAGTGCTGAAGGCGATGGTTGACTACACACTGGGAAAAAAAAAAAAATGAATATTACACACCTGTGGATGATGGTGTTGTGGTTGTGGTGGTCAGAGAGGATGGCAATAATACTGTTTGAAGCAGCTCTGAGGGCGTTATGTCAATTATCCAACTAAATAATGTTCTAACGTTTTTTTATATTTTTTTTCCCAATACTGTTGAGAAAACATAATTGCCCATTTTGGACAGACGAAAAAGATTATCCATTTTTGCAAACGTCTAAAATTCTGTTAGGGTAATGCCGAAAGCAGGGGTGGCTGGGTGCTCGAAAACCAACTTGAAGTGTAGAATATGCATTCGTTGTGCTGTGTTAAAATTCAACAGTCCCCGGCATGAATTCATTATGTTATTTTTTTTACCCCCAATTTTTTGGTTTGCTTCATCTCAGTGTGAAGAGAAGATTAATATAAATGTCATAGGAGCCAAATCAATTCAATGCTAACAGATGTAACTTAAACATTTTTTTTTCTATTCCAAGTATCAACTTCCAAAGAAAATTCATGCACTTTTACCAATTATTCCAGCATTTGTACAATGCAAATCATGGACTGTGCTTAAGACCGAAGCCTCATGCAACTGTTTGCGAAGAATGTGTTACATTCTCCTGGTTTGGACAATGGTGGTTACTGAACATGTACAGATAACGGCAATGCCCAGACCCATCGGTGAAATAGACAGAACGGGACAGCTGAATCGGGACTCTTTAAGCGTTCAGGACAGAATTGGCCAACGAATCCCAACAAATTCCAAAACATGATTCCAGATGGACGAGGCCCACTGAGAAGACGATGGCTTCTGGATCATCTTAACCTGCTCTTGGTCCTCCAAATAGGGAACGATGTGCTTCTTCATATCACTTCGGGATATGCCAAGGTGATTTCCTGGAACACTAATGAATTTAACTCTCCCAGCTTCATCCAAGGTCTTCAACCCAATCCAATCCTCAACATAGAGCTTCGTCTACAAGGTGCAACAGTACATTTCAAAGATGTGGCAGCAGAAAAATAAAGGGGGGGAGGGGCAAAATCACTGAATTTGAAAAGGCTTTGTTTCTATCAAACAAACATCTCCGATGCACTGAAAAATAAGGGGGAAAATAACAGGCATGCTATGATATGGTAAACACAGGTGCTAATTGAAAGCCTTAGGAAGCACAAGTGTCATCCATTGTGCATAGTGCCCCAGCAACCCTGAATTACAACCTAAAAATGTTGGGCAGGGAAAAGGTAGATGCCCCATCAATGCGTGAATGGTGTCTATTGGGTATCCAAAGAGATTTGAGTTATTGGCTAATTAAAAAACCTTCAAATTGTATGCTTTTGAGTACAGAGCCTTACATTGATTTGCTAGAAGCTCTCTAGTACCAGTCACGAGCATGAAAAATCCATCACGCAAAGATGTAAATAGGTAAGGATCAAAGTGAAAGTGCTTACCTGCTGTGCGGGCAAAACTGTGCTAAAGGAGCCATCTGGATAATATCCAAACCAGGAAGTTTGTGGAGGTATCAAAACTGTGTCCTGCTCAAACTGATGAACAAGAAAAAAGGAAAAAGCAATATCAACATCAAGGATTCGGTCAGCAACTGTGACCTGATATCAAGAAAGATCACATATTTACAAAACAACCCCTATGTTCTCGACAGAATGCATGAAATACCATGACTCTCTCAAGTGCACTTATTATATTTGCAAATTTTTGCACAAGGGCAACTAAAGTTAATGACCACCTACAATGTTAAACATTTTATGAAATGATTGAATTGTCCCTCAAGATGGCTTTAGAAAAATGGAGGTTTTTGCTTCTGTTTTAAAAATACAATAAGGGAGTTAAATCTATGCTGGAATGACAAGTGAAACTAAAGGAAATTCCTATTAAATTGCCTCCAGGAGCAGTTTCTTCATTAGAAAAAAACAACATAGACAAACACAAAAAAAAAAAACAGCTGTTAGATCTACATGCAAGATCTAGGAACAAAACAGGCTAAACAGCAGCTTTTAGGATCTGTATGCAAAAATCTAGATACTAAACAGCAGCAATTAGGATCTATATGCAAAAATCTAGGTATGACAAAAGCAGTAATTAGGATCCATATGCAAAAATCTGATAATAGAGAGTAATAAGCAAACTTAAAAGATCAGGCTATTTTATGCAATCTTGCAAAGAGGTCAATTGGCAAATACTTTCAAGAAGAATAAGCCACATTGAAGTTACCATGATAAGAACCAATGTCTGTAAACTACTGAATCTTTCCTTGTAAGTGGTGTTCCTCTCACCGGGAAGTTCATTATTCAGCTTTGGAAGAAATCTGCACCCTTTTAAATAATCAGAAATGTCCTGAAATCAGGAAGAGCATCTTCTTTAGGCATCACATAAAAAAAAAAAGACTACTTTGCTTGTACAGTAGTTAACTCTTACTGACAGGTGAGCAACAAACAGAATCATGAGTTATACAGATATCCAAAAGCATAGTTAAGAACTTTGGTGGGTTGGAATTGAATAACAAACATACAATCTAGGATTCCCTAAAATCAAACAATTGCAGAAAACAAGAACAAAAATTTGATATAAGTTTCTTTAAATTAAATAATCGGAAAAAATGAGATAAAAAATATGATAAAAGCAAAAAGAAGAAAAACTTAAGATAAATGCATGATGTTATCCCCCCAACCCCCACCATCTTTCTTCCACCAAAACTTTTTTTTTCTTTTTTCTTTCTTTTTTTGCTGCACTTACCAAAACTTCCATCTAATAATCCTCGAAGAATTGAACAAACAACGAAAACCATCCATCTATGACTGTTGGTAAAAGAAACCTTTCTTAGGCAGATAAAGTTCTAGGAATTTTTTTTTATGGATGAGTTTTCATATTTGCCCCCAAATTTTTGATGTGTGGAGTTCAACACTTTTTAGCCCTTTAGAAAATTCTTCAAAACTCGAGGGGCAGCAACCCTCACTTGAACATGGATCCATCCATGCAGATAATGAATGAATGTTGGTATCTTCCCCACCTGGACATCCTTTTCTTTTCTCCCTTCCCCATAAACACTGGAGACTCAAAAAACGTCTAAAATGCTTTAACTGACTGAATATCTTGTGGAACAAGGACAAAAAGCAGCCGCTTATGCCCTGGTAAACTAAGCTGCAGTCATCTGTGATTCTGAGAACATTTTAGGTCCCTCACAGGTCTTACGTCAACTAATCATGCAAGCAGTTTACAAATTCCAAATAGTGATAGCAGCTACCCTTGCTCAACACCTAGGTTTCGTGTAAGTACTACAATTCTGGTTAATGCATCAAACAATGTGCACATCATGCAAGTAGTTAGAGAGTTTGAAATTGTAAAACCTCACAATTTTAGATAAATGAAAAGCGCAAATTGGACACAATTAAGAAAAAATGAAAATAAAACAAACTGTAAACATGAGCATAACTAAACATGGTAAAGCTTAACTGATCAGTTTCAAAGCAGAAAAAATGACAGCAAGATAAATTCTGGCATGCATATGCTTCTAAACTAACACAGAATTTATGGAATTCCAAAGATAAAATTGATATGTCAGAATTCCAACATAAGAATAATACGTACAGTCGGAATCTTGAGATAACCGCTAGGAGCCAAGTGAGACTGCAGTTTCACAAAACAAATATGAGAAAGATGAGATTCATTTTCAAGGAAAGTCAGATTTTATCAACAGACCTCAGGTTAACAAACTAGAACAGAGAAGCAAACCTGCACAAAGTCAGTGTATATCTCTGACTTTATTAAATTGTCCACAAGAATGCATATCAAGCCAGACTGCAAAAGTAAAAAGAAGTTTTAGGCAGAAGCAAAGGTCAAGGCATTAACTGAAGAAATTAGATGGATTATTTGTCAAACTTTCAGTAATCATCATTAGTTGTAATAGTCATACCACAGTATCAATTTCATAACTGATTGATGTACAATCTACCCAAAAATTACACTTAAAAATTACAAATTCAAATAAGAAATACACTATCAAGGGAAATGTAGCATAAGATCCTTTGACAAGCATCCAAAATGAGGAAAATGTAAACTTACTCCGCATAGTGGAACAGAAGCAGTACCAGCATGAGGACCTGCAAGTGAGACAAAATTTTTCACCTGTTCACATAGAGAAAGGAAAGAATGATCATTCATTATTGAAAGTTTGCCTAGATATTAGCTACACTGGGAAGTTGGCAAACTATAACTAAAAGAACTGTAATATGTTCAAGGAAATTATAACTAGAATAAACATAATGAATAGCAGAACCAAAGGACAGATGGACATACGTCATGGGACAATTTGAGTATCTGCAGAAAACAGACCATAACAGCCTGCTGATTTGTAAAATGCCTTACTGAGCAATGTTCATATTTGAATACTAAAAGCCACAACTGTTTTGTAAAGTATATTGTGAAAAGTTAATGGAATTGATTCCACCTTAGTATTTCCATGAAACCTACCCTTTTGGATCCATGTTGATGATTACATAAAATCTAATCCAATCATCATACTTAGCATCATTTGTTTAATTAGGAAACACCGCAACATCTTATATCCTTCATTTTCCTTTTCCTGCATACCCATCCAATTCTATTGCTATAATTTTTTTTCCTTGTTCATAAAACCGAAAGCAAAGCCTATGAATATCTTTGCGTACTCCATAAATTAAACTTTTGTGTGAATTGCTCATATAATGGTGAAGAAAACGAGAATGCAGGGAAAGAATGCCAGAGGTTAAAGATCTTACAGGAGGGGCTCCATCACAAAATTCGACTACTCCTCGACCTATTAGGTTTCCCTGTTACAAAGAAAATGTCTGCGTTCATATCTTCAGGCTAAAATAGCAAACACTGCAACCCATGCAATGAACCACACAAATTGTAAAGGATTTCATCATCAGCATCAAGCATGGCATGAAGAAAACTAGACATCGAATGGAAGTTGAAGAATACTTGTGTACAAAAGGGAGACTGGGCAAAAACAACGGCAGATTTGGATCAGAGTATGCAAGGAAAAAATTGATGAGGAAAAGAATTCTTTTTGAAAGATAATTAGGATTTCATTAAAAAACTATTTATGGTTAATCTCAAAATCAAGAAAAGTAAGAAAGAAGGAAAATGCTTAAACAAAAATCAACATTCCATAATAGATGAGGCCATTCCATAATGCGTCTCCTTGGCTTAGTCAATTTT
>JAYJMB010062011.1:0-10557 GCA_036873735.1 Pouteria campechiana | reverse complement strand
AATGCTCATTTAAAATAATGGCACTCAAAATAGCTGTTTCTACATCACTGCATAAATACTCAGCGGTCAACAATCTGGCACAGGTGAGTTAAAAGCCTACGGGCTTGAGCTAGCCCTAAGTAAGGCTTTGTTTTCGCAGTGCGTTGCAGGATGCCTCCAAAAGCGCTTTTTCCACTTTCTTTCACTGTACTTTTTTTTTCACAGGTAAAAGTTCATTTTCTACATTTAGGCTAAAGCTACAAAACTAGGGTTCTTCTGTCTGAATGGGCGTTTCTACAGCAGCAACAATACTTTTGCAAAAGTGATTAATAGCACGGCTAAACAAAACCTAAGTGTTGGGAGGTTCTCACCAATGTAGGGTTTAGAAAGATAAGATGTTCATACTTTTATTTTCTGGGGTGGCCATTTTTGACATTCAAACTAGGGCTACCAAAGATGCAGATCTATTCAACCAAACAACCAACGATGCAGTCATGCTAGGCGTGCAAGATGCCTCACGAATTTCATAGACATTAACACATAAAAGCTTGCCTTATTTCATGTACAGTTCACATTTACAACTGAAATAAAATCGACTTGACCATTCAAGTAACGTTGAAGTGGAGTGATGAAAGAAGCCAATACTCGGTGGTTTCATCATCCTCTCAAAATCTGGGTGCAGAATCTGGCCACTGCAAGAGAAGCTATAGTGGTGAAGGGCACGAAGACAGCGTCGGGAACGAATCTGACAACCTTGATCTTGGGGACATTTTCCAAGGCCCTCTTTGTTATCATCATAGCTGGAGGCGCCATAATGCCAGTCACGATGGTGACGGTGCTCACTGGATTCATCTGTTTAAACAAATCTTTCAATAACTCCTCTTGCTTCTTCTCATCATTCGGCCAATTGTCAAGAAGAACCTGATTTCAATTTAAGTAGTTGGATGCAATTAATTGCTTTCTATTAAAGCATACCCAAATAAACATACAGAGAGAGAGAGGGATATTCTCATGTGGTTTCAATTGCAACCTGCAATCTTTTGACATTTTGCAAACGATGATACTCCAATCAAATATAAGCTAACCATCATACTTATCATTATTTATTTATTTTAGATATTAAAAATCATTCTAATTGGAAACTTATATGAGGCACAGTAAACATAAACTCATGAGATTACTGGAAAAAAAAATTTGAATATAATGGCCCACATAGGTTTCTAATTAGAATGACTATCAATATCTAAACTAAATAAATGATGCTAAATATAATAATTACTTTAGATTTGATTGAAACATCATCAGTTATAAAAACTTAAGAGATTATAACTTACAATCAAAACTATAGGCGAATGTCCCTTGTAAATATATATAGGAAAATATTTAATTTCATCTAAAATTTCTATGCAATCTTATCATTTAAGCTCATCTTAATTTATTGATTAAATCGAAGCTAATCATATTTTTTATTTTTATATATTTAACTATGAGTGTAAAGTCATCTTAATTATAAATTCGTGTGGGTCATAGCAATAAAAACTTTTTAAAGCTATATAAAGCTACACAATTTAACACTTTTTTACTATGATCCAAATGAATTTTCAATTAAGATAAAATACATATATAGTTAAATGTACAGAAATAAATAATATTATTGGCTTTAATCTAGTCAAAACATCAAGATAGGCTGACATGATAAATTTGTAGATATTTTGGGTGAAGCCAATTGCATATAAGTTACACCTAAGAAATATTTACACACAACCAGTTATACCAAATTCTATGCAACCTCATTATTTGAGTGCACCATAATATCTTTATTAGATCCAAATTAAATAAATTATTTACTTTTATATACTTATCCAAAATTACTTTGATTGGAAATTCATGAGGGTCATAATATTGAAAACATTTTAGAACACACCTCACTTTGATATGGGTCAAAACTTTTATATGCTTATCTATACAACCTTACTATTGAGCATACCACAATATTTTTAATTAGATCCAAAAAATAATTTTATTTAATTTTATATGCTTATTTATAAGTGTAAAAAATACTTTGATTGAAAATTCATTTGGATGGTAACAATGAAAATGTCTATAGCCACAAAAATCAGATGATTTAATAGTCTATTGGTATGACCCACGAAAATTTCCAATCAAAGTATTTTGTTTTACACTCATAAATAAGCATATAAAATTAAATAATATTATTAGTTTGAATCTAATAAAAATATTATGTTACGCTCAAATGATAAAGTTGCATATAAACATTCCGTGTAACTAATTGCAAAGATATTAGATATATATATGTATGAAAATATTTGCACATAACTATTCTATCCAAATTTACTATGCAACCTTGTAACTGATTACATCCAAATTTCATTACAACGTTATCATTTAAATCCACTAAGATATCTTGATTAGGAACCAAATTAATCATATTGTTTATTTTTATACGTGTAACTATGGGGGACATATGAAGTTACTATATTTAATAATATTTTATACTTAAATATGTAAAAATAAATAATATAATTCATCGTAATCTAATTAAACTATTATAACAAGCTCAAATGATGAGGTTACAGAGAAAATTTCTATGCAACTGGTTGCACGCAAATATCATCTATTATGTTGTTAGCCAAAAAAATACCACCCTTTACACAAAAATGGTAGAAGCCACCCCAAAATTAGAATCCAATTGGTTAATTAGGAGATGGATGCTAAGATATAATACACTTCTGGCTTGTGGCTTTTGTGGGCCCCATCCAAACAATATTTACAAGTTGATAGGTTATTTAAACCATGGGAAGAAATCACATGGCATTAGTAATATTACCAAGCCTTCACCACATGGTTTTGTTGGAGTTCCCTAAAGTAGAAATTTTGATTTGCCCTAATATCACCAACCTGTATCTGATCACGCGTTGGCACATCATAACGTACGCCTGGCATGCTCGAGTTGATCTTCCTGTATAAAATTTATCAAACCCAAGTTAGAGATGCCAAGACATTAATATTTTCAAACACCAGGCTTTGTCTACAATGCCATTTAAGGTGCCTTCCCAAGCTTTTCAATAATTAGGTTACACCTCATCACGATTTTGATTTGTTATTCTTCTTAGTAAAATTAAGGCATTCACAGATATACTTTTAATCTAATATACTTGTTTTTTTAAAATGTTAATAAATATACCTATAAGTTTATAATAATTTTATGATTATAACAATTTTTAATAGAGATTATATAATTGTAAATATTTTAATAATTTTATAGGCACATCTACTAATATTTTCAGAATATGGACATATATAAACAAAAAAAAAAAAGGCAGGTATATCTGTAAATGTCCCTTTAAAATTCGAACAAATTACGAATGCAAGATGAAGTACACCTAATAACATTTCTTCTTGCAATTGATTCTAAATCCAACGTAAAAAGATGATCAAAGGTCTTACTTAAAGATATCAAGAATTTTCATTTGAAAATGTTCAAAGTTGTCTCTGGAGAGACTCAGCTCGTTTAGTTTGCCCATCAATGTGCTCCTTGCGAAATTTTCCACCGACGGCACCCCTTTCAAATAAGATGAAAAAGTGAGAAATTAGAAATTTTAGACGATAATCAAATACCAGTCCGAATCAAAATCAAGTTGGACCCAACATGAGTTGCATCCTTACTTTTCAAGACACACTAATCAATTAATCAATCTATTGAAAATTCATCCATAGCCAACGAAGAAACTTTTCAGCTGGAAGAACATTCCTCCCAGAGCAGAGTATGGCTAGGCTGTCGACTAGGATGGTGGAAAAGAAAATAAAAGAAGAAAAACAACGTTCAACCCGCGAATGTATCATCAAAATTGAACCACTAAGACCACAAATCAAGCACTAAAATTTTATTTTATTTTTTGTTTGAAAAAAATAATAAGAAAGACCAAACCCAGTAGAAAAGAAGAGGACTAAAAATAAAAGAGAGGAGGAAGAGCTTTTGCAGACCCGTGACGATGCTATGCGCTGCACCCATTGCGAGGGCTGAAAGGAGATGAAGAAAGCTATAGGAGAGCGCGCGTTTTTATATAAAGAGGAGAAGGTTGTCTCAGAACAAGCAAGAATGGATTCTTCTCAGATGAATTCCTTCCTTTTTTATGGGGCTAAAAGCAAGGAATATGGGAGCGTGCATGGCATGCGTACCCAAAGGAATTGACCCAGCTTGGGTCAAGAATAACTGGAATATTTCAATGGACTTTTAGGCCAGTATTTCATCCATCCATGTGTTGCTAACTTGTTATGTGGCAATCGATAGGGGAGATGTTAAAATGCCCTTCCCAAGCCCAAAAAACATTCCCAACATATGTTGGGAGATTTTGCTTTTTTGTTTATTATTCCCTTTTATCCCCGTAGTTTCGGCCATCGTCTTCTAAAGCAAGAATCAGACAATCATAGAGTCATTAATTTCATTGCATCTACTGCTGTTTGGATAACGCAAAGAAAAGCTTGCTTTCCTGTCCCATAAACGCACTAAATCTCCTCAGTGCTACTTTGATTTTTATTCCCAGCTATCTTTTATATGGTCTGACGCAATTTCCCCTTCTATTAAATACCATTTCCCCTGAGTCATTACATCCTCCATGTCAAAAAGGACACTATCCAATAGTTTCAGCCAGTGGGTACAGATTCATAACCGTCTATGGGTGTCCACATATGCTTCTTAACATCCCGTTCTGTTGACTGTGTCTCAATTTATTTCCAACCTCCTAATCAAATGATGAAAACGAAGTTCCAAATAATCTTCTTCCACCTCTACAATAGAACAAATGGACATACATTTGGATAAAGACAAGCTTGTCTATGAGAATGGTTTTTTCGCGGATGAATCCCTTCCCTCCGTGGGAAGGAAAGCAAGGGATATGCGAATGCCTGCCTACCTCGGCGCCTTCTAAAAGATCCAAGATCCAACCGGATTCGAGCAGAGTTAGGCCAATTTAGGAGGGAAATGCATCCAGAAATGTGCACAGTCCATGGACTTCCAGCCCATAATTCTCCATGCACCGAATTGGCCCCCAAGTTCCTGAATTCTCCCATCATATGCAGGTAGTATTTCTTCTTTCTTTCTTTCTTTTCAGCAGCAAGATTCATTGGCACGAGATTTGATCATGCCACATCCATTGTTGTCTCTTAGATGGAAGACTTCTGATTGTCTGATCATTCATGCATGTGGCACCGCAAGTATTCATATTGAGAATTTAAAATTTTTTTGCAGTCTTAAAAAGCTCACATTCAAATCCTGAACTGTCGCTCACGCACCTAAAATGCCAACCACTTGGGTAAGCAGGAGTCGACGAAATGTCTAATCTCCCAAATAGACAAGGTTGTAAAATGGCTGTACTGACCTATGCATCCTAACCCACCAGGGCAAATAAGAAATGGGCAATAAGGCATGTTTCTTACTGCCCGACCCTTCAAGGCTATCCCAAAGTGCAAATGACAAGCCACAGATCTTACTAACGTATTTAATCTTAGTTCTCCTTTAAAACAAGATCTGACCCTAAATCAATTGCAATCACTCATTTTTCTAGGGGATCAGTTCCATGGTCCAGAAAGGATCAGGCCAGACCCCTACCTCTCCTAGTAGTTTAAGGTCCACAAACGGCATTTTTAGAGTCTCAATCGGTAAGGGGAAGGAATGACACACACACACACACACACACACACACACACACACTCCAATGTTGTTATCGTGGAGAATATTTAGTGATCACGACTCTTCAAATGATAAAACATTCGATAAAAGTGAAAAGTGTTGTCGTACCTTGCAAGAGTATCCCATTTCACGTGCAACAACAAATAAAAACAGACTTAGAGAGGGCATCACTTCTCAAAAAAAGTAAAAATTGAAAGAATATCCCATTTCACGTGCAACAACAAATAAAAGCAGACTTAGTGAGGGCATCACTTCTCAAAAAAAGTAAAAATTGAAAGAACATAACAAAAAAAGAACATGTAAAAAATTTATAAGAAAAAAGATAATAATGTTTTAGCATAATAGCGGTAATGCTAATAGGGGTGTGCATGAGTCGGGTTTGGTTCAGGCATGAGGTTGCCCAAATCTAACCATGCAATGTAAAATATATGTCAAACCCTAACCCTTATCCTATTTTTAAAACCTTTGCCTAATCCTTACCCTAACCCTTCAGGTTCGGTTTGGGTTTAGGTTTTTAATACACACCCAAACATAAAAAGGTAGATAAGAACAGTATATTCTGATGCTTCAATCTGATGTCATCATGCTTATCGTGTTGAATCCAGCTCGTAGCAGATTTGTTATCTGTTAAAGCAATGTACAAAAGGTTATACACTAAATCTATTGGATGCTAAAGATCAAAGGATGCATGATTGCACCAACAAGTTGTAATTGTAACTTATGACATGTTTTGTAAATGACAAATGTGAGATAAAGACATTTCGTCCATGAAAGAACTGAAAGCTTTAATCTAAGGATCAACACAAGAACAAAGTTATTCTCAAAATATTATCCCATGCCAGAAGCAATCCATTCACCTCAGGCTTCAACAGAAACTGATAGAATAGCACCATTGTGGCCCCTATACTCAATCTGGCCAAGCAAACAAAAGTTGGTCTAAGGCATCGCTTATACAATTGCAATGATAAGGATTAAACAAATGGTAAATGCTCTTACAGTGAAAACAAAATCAGTTGCAAATTAAGATCTTTCCCACCAGGCAGTTGTTGAAGCAAAGATATAATTTCATTGAGTGCTACCCATTTGTATTAAGAAATTCAAGCATATAAGTAATGGTTTCTTTTTCTAACAAATTTTTGTTAACAAAGCAGCACTAACATATTTGTAAGAATATGCATGCTCTCAAAAATACATCAATAAAGAATATGTATTTGTGGGCAACCTCTTTAGCCAAATCCTGCAAAGGCAGAATTTTTTACTTTTTTTAATAGTGAAGGTACCTGAACCTTGGAGCTGGACCGAACCCACCATTCAGTCGGGTTCAGGTCGGGCTCTACCTGATTTTTTTAAATAAAAAATTTACAACCCAACCCTAGCCAAATTCAGGTTGGGTTCGGGCAAGTTCAGCTGAACCTGAGCCCATGCACACCCATAAAATGTTTGTCATGAATTCAATAAAGTTAAAATAAATAGGCTTTTTCAGGAGAAATTTAAGCAATAATGTAAAAAGTGTGGGATTGTCAAGGATGGTTAAGTTTATGTAAATCATAAAAAAGATAACCTCCACACTTGTTTTACATTTATTGGGTATTTTAATGTAAAGGCTCTTAAACTAAACAGAGCTTAGTGAAGATGTTGAGAAAATTTAAAGCCTACTTTGAGAAAGAATGTTGGAGATCCTAAAAAATTGAAAGAAGTACAAGAGTATTTCCAATCAGAAGTTGGAGGAAAACAATCATCTATGAAATGTAATATGGCAAGTAAAGATGTTGACAAGCAGACATATTAATATAGCTAGATGGTTTTGTGATGCATATATCCCATTTAACGCATTTGGCTCTCTATTTTTAAGAAATGTTTGACACTGTGATTACCAACAGGTGTTAGTTTTAGATCTCCTTTCTATCATAACATGCATGGTTTTTTACCAAAAAAGAATTATGATGTTGAAATGACAGCCAACTCATTTAGAGAAAAATGTAAGAGTATAGCTGCACAATTACAGCTAATGGTTGTTAAACCAAAAAAACATTAATAAATTTCTTAATTTATTGTTCTAAAGGAATTGTTGTTTAGGAGCCTACTATGATGCATAGGTTGAATCCAAACCATTGACAAAACATTCAGAAATTACCCAGGAATGAAACGCTATTGTGATTTCTTGGGAAGCTTGTTCTTGCAACTAACTGGGAATCCATCATTTTACAGCACAACTTTGTAGGGAAGCTAGCATGTGTTTATAAATTATGCAAAAAAATAGGGAAGTTGCTTTCTCATTCAAAAAGCCACTCCATGGGAGAAGGAATGCCACAAGAAGTCAACTTTTTAATCATAAATGAACTCAAATTTGGCTGATAAGGTGAAGAAATTACAATGGTACAGTTTAGCATAACAGAGCCAAGTAGCAGCTAGAAAACTCCACCAAACATCTGATTCTTATTTTTCCTTTCCTTTTCCTTTCTTTAAGATGTATAGAAGTTCTAATTATCAGTAAGCCCAAGGAAGAAAGAAGTGAAGAGTGATACCCTTGGGAAAAATGCTTCTCCATTATGCTAAGATTGATAATTTCAATAAATGAAACTGAAGATTGTATACAAAGGGGTACAGACAAAGTGGTGATGTCGAAGGGCTAAGTGTATGAATAAAGAAAATCAAAATGCCATGGGGGCAATAGCTTGATTCAGAAAATAATGATGTAAGAAAAGTCATCTAATCTGGGGAAAAGTAAATTAAAATTTTGTCTCTGTGCCTATGGTTTCTTTGAAAGTTCTCAGAGTTTGAGAGGCAATAGTTTTTTCGTCATGGCATCAACTATATAAAGCACACTCTTCATCATAAAACAAGATTTCTGATAAATAAGATTCATGTTCATCCCCCTGTGAGATTTTCACCATATGGATGCAAAGTTCTTTAAATTCAGAAAACTACCATGTGAATCTAACAAACTCCCACAGCTTCAAGAGTATATGTAAAGATTACTCCTACCAAGCCTAACCACAAATTGCAACAACAGCAGTAGTTTTTTTCATGTAAAAGTGATGATACTGTTTAACTGAAAAGACCCATCATGCCATGAAGTATGGAAGTAGATCGTTATTGTATACTTTCTAATCGATTTTCAATTTTAGTTTTCATTTCTTCATTTCTTCCCCTTTTTTATTAGGATAAATCATGTGAGAACTTTGAAATATATGCCATATCAGGTCAGGTGTTTGAAAATGAATGCAGTCCACCTCTCACCTGTAAGATGCACAAGCTTGGTGTTTGGGGCTTTATGAGAAGAAGAAAGTAGAAAGTTCTTTCCTCTTCACTTGACACCCCAATTCAAATTGTCATCGTCTTATTACAAGAACAAAATTTATGTTCTGCTCAAGCAAATAGATCATCCATTTATGATTTTGTGGTTAAAATTCTATCAGCCCTTCAAATGACATACAATCTTGGGTACCAATTCAAACTGGAATCACCTTAGTTCAAGAACAAAATTTATGAATTTTCGTTCAAGCAAATTGATCATGAATTTATGATTTTGCAGTTAAATTTATGATTTCTTCAGAATCATCATGCTGCCAAAAAAAAAAAAAAAAAATCATAATGGTATCTCATCAAGCAAAAATCCTCACCAATCTTCCATAATTCCAGTCATTCATGAGATACCCATGGAAATGGAAAGGGCAAAACAACAAACATCACATACACACAAATCAAGAGCAACACAAGAATAATAGCTTAACATAACCCAAAGCCTAACAAAATACTGAACGAGTCTATGCAACTATTTCCCGGTCTAACTTAAAAATACCCATCTCAAGGAACAGCAATAGTCCAGCTTAACAGCAATGAAAACCAATTCGACAAGATGAACAAGTAAATGCTAAATTACAGCGCACAGAGTTAAAAGAAAAAGTTACCCAAAAGCATTCCTATTTCCACCCACTACTTCGATGCGATCATCCCCGTCTTCCTGGCATAAGCAAAAATCCCACCAGCCTCCACAACAGGCCCTGCATCGCCAATAGGCTTCAACCGATACTCCTTCCCAGTCGTATGATTGATGAGCTTGCACTCATTCAGCTCAACAGTGACGACGTCCCCAGTCGTGCACTCGTCACAGAGGCGTCCCTCCGATTCAATCGGGTAGACCTCGCCCGTCGCGACAGAATTCCTGAAGAAGATCCTGGCGTAGGACTCAGCAACGACCGCGCAGACGCCAGCCGCACCGAGGGCGACAGGGGCGTGCTCGCGGGAGGAGCCGCAGCCGAAGTTGGCACCTCCAATGACGACGGAATATTTGGTCTGGAATTGGTCAGGATCGATGAAGGGGATGGAGTAGGAGGCGGAAGGGAGGCCGCAGAAGGCGAAAGATCCGAGCTTGCGATATTCTTCGGGCTTGGAAGGGACGAGGGTGAGATGCTCGGCGGGGATGATCTGGTCGGTGTCGATGTTGTCGCGGACAACGTAGCACTGGCCGTGGAAGGTGTTTGATGCTGGGGCTGTGGGAGATGGGGCAGCGGCTATGGGGCAAAGAGGAGGATTGGAGGAGATGGGTTTTAGAGAGGAGGGGCAAGTGGAGGCGGGGAGTTTCAAAGAGGCGGGGAAGGTTGACGTGGGGCTAGGAGAGAGGGGGGAGAGTGTGGTTTTCTGAGATGAAAGGAAGGTAGGTTTTGGAGATCTTGTGGCTGCTGCTGCTGCTGTTGATGCCGTCATTGCTATTGCCATTGGAGTTGGGTGTTTTCTCCAAACACTTCTGAGCGTGGGGAGTGAAGCTGATGAGGGTAATAACCCTAGCACGAGGAGGCGAGATAGTCAGGAGCGCGTGCTTCCTTCCTAGTTCCGAGGAAGGGGATGTTGTCACTGCTCGCGTCATA
>JAYJMB010062000.1:0-26217 GCA_036873735.1 Pouteria campechiana | reverse complement strand
AAGTTGATTAACAATGTACATGGATGATATGGATAGGTTGAAGCATATGAGAAATTGATAATTAGACTTGAATTGGTTGATTAAAGTTATCTTAGTATTAAAAGCATATTTAAGTGGAATTATAATATATGTTATGCATGTAGGGCGTGTTAGTGATGATTGGACAGAAAGTTATGGAATCTAAGGAGCTATGGAATTGAACTTTCTTAAAGTAAGTAGGCTCTTTTTTTTGGCTATATGAAATATTTCATTTGTTTAATCAGGCATTTGTGTTTTGGTTGGGGATAATACATATCTCATATTTCTTTATTTTTGATATGTATTTGGTTTGGGAGTATATGAATGTTTGGGATAATATATATCTCTTAGTTTGGAATACTTAATGTTTGTTTATGGGAAGGTTATTTGTTTGTTGAGGAATAGTAAGAATGATTTATATAAATTATATTATGAATTGTAGAAATTGATAAAGTTGAATATGTATGTAAGAAGTATATTGACATGATTGAATGTAGTCATTTGAGATTGAATTGATAATGTAAATGAGGGTTTCATGAGTATAGATTTGATTAGTTGGATTTGAAATTTATGTGTTGGTTTTGAACATGCTATTTTGTTTCATTATTATTTTTGAATCATGCCTACTTACTGAGTTGCCCAGACTCATGCCTTCTTATTTATTTTTTTAGCTGACAAGGTAAGTAAAGAATTCCAACTGGGAGTTGGAACTAGTGAGCACGACTTGAAGACATTATTTTTGTGATAGGATAATTTATATTTTAAATTGTATGTAATTGTATTTTTGAATTCAAAAGTTTCAAGTGATGTATAAATATATTTCAATTGGTTTTGTATAATTGTAGTGGAAATATTTCATTTAATGTAAGATCAAATGTATGGCGTGTAATAGATAGGTATAGTTGATATTATGTTAGAATGATATGATCCCAATTATATATACTGCCATCATGATTTGGGCAAATCTTGGGCTGTGGGAGTCTGGGTTTGTGTTTTTGAGTTTATGTTATCCTTTTGTTTTATTTGATAAATATTGTACAAGTTAGACCCTAATATTTCAGGTTAAACTCTGCCAAATTTTTAGCAGAGCACCCCACCCTAAAAGTGGGCAAATCTTAGTGAATTTATGAAGAAAAATGTAGCGTCATGCCTCGGAAGGTGGGATGTGATAATGGTTTAGCATATAGCATCTATCTTAACTATGTACTCAAAGATAATCAAGATAATTCACATAATTGGTGATTAGGCAATTAGATAAATTAGATGATTGCATTTAACATAACGAATGAAACAAGATGATATTGAATTGATAATTAATTATCCATTTTAACAAAGAAAATCAAGGAGGGCTACATTATTGCACTAGAGAAAGAAATTTAGTTCATGCTAAAAATAAGAAAAATAATATTCAAAATACTCATGTTACAGAACTTGAAATCTCCCTCTTGTTCCCTTGTAGAATTCTCTTCCAAAGATGTGTGCAACCATTTTTTCCTCTCTAAAAGTCCCTTATTTCTCTATTAAACACCCTCTAAATAACCCAATTTAGGGTTCTCTTGCACCTCCATATGAATTTCTGAAGTTATTTTGTGTATAAAATATGTGATTGTTAAAAATATCTGCACACAAAGTCTATCTCTCAGAATAAGTTTTAGTATTTTTATCATAAATTTCTCATATAATGTCAATATCATATAATTATTAATTCATTATTAAGTTATTTTCAAGATATATATCTTTCATGTTGAACACTTTCTCTGAATCATCTTGCACATGTACCAAAAACTTCCTTAAAGTAACACCTATTAACGCACATCGCGTTCAAAAAATATTTAGGGATAGTTATAGTATTTTGTTTGGCTATATCTTCCTCATACTAACTCCAAATCATGTGATTCTTAATTTTTTGTTTAGATAATTTCAAGATATACAATGTTTATGTTGAAAACTTTTTCCTAATCATCCTATATCTATACCAATCTAACTTGAAATGCCATTGAAATATTGCAAATTTTCTTACGCGTTAGGCATCCAAAAATAGAAGTCATTCAAAAATAGAAGTCCTTCTTCAATAGAATTGTTGCACACACATCCCACCATCTGATTTGCACATAATTCATATTAAAACTTCCCAAAACATACTTTGAAAATAATGTGTGGATGGTCTAATTGAATTGCAATCAAAGTAATGACTTCATCTTAATGCAATTGATCTCAACTATACATCCAGCAATTTGTCTACTAATTGTCCACTTCATAATCAACTACATAATACTGCTTTACCATCATGATCAATGCTTAATCATTGGCTTGGATTTATGCTCCCATAATGGTACATGTTCTCATGAAGATTGCCAATGTACCTGAAACACAAATTAAATCCATTGAGTACAATATTCGATTTAATATATATATATATAAATTAATGAAATCATGTCAATTAAAAATCTAAAATATCTGAATTTAGGTATTAAAATATGATAAATTATGAGCTTATCAAATACCCCCAAACTTAGCTTTTGATCATCCTCGAGCAAAGTAGCAACTAAAAATCATGGAACAGTTAGGCTAATCTCTCTCAAATGATCAAGAACATCCCGAACAAATTAAATATGTACACATAACTCAAAAATCATTTAAGACACTTATGAAGTGATCTTATGAAATTCTTCATCAATCCCTTCATGAAGTGAGAATATGTGTGTGTGCTTTATCAATCTCATGTTACATGCATGCTTTTCAATCAATAATATGCAATTCAGTGATTCTAATGATTCTCATAGAACACTCCACAAGCTTAATTTTCATGATCCCTCTCCATTATTATAGACAACTCTGTTCGCTTAGATCTATATGTCTTTATTAAGCTTGTAATGGGGCCTTGGGTTTAGCTAACAAAAGAAAAGAAATAAGGATTCACAAAGTAAGAGATCATAAATAAACTTATGCATGAATCTTCACTCTTTTAACTTTTTGTTTAGGGGTTCACTTTGTTTATATGGGTTGTATTACTGCCACACTCCTAAACTTATTTTCTTTTGAGTTCTTTGGGATATGATCTCCTAAATTAAAAGTTGAATCCTTATTGATTATTTTCTTTTTATCCTTTTTTCTTTTTTTTGACATTCTTCTTTTTAAGACCCACAAACTTATCTTCTTTTTCACTCTTATACCTCTCTAATGACCATGTGCATAAAATATGTCTCTTAATAGGTCAATCATGGTTTTTCAGGCTAAAAAGGTCTGGATGATGAGGTTAAAGAAAGAAAAGTTGAATGGTGGTCTTTCAAATTCTTTGCATATGTCATTCTTTCATTAGGGCTCAATGGGGACATTAGTGAAGGTGTAAGTGAATATACTTGGTTAGCTTAAAAGGCTCAAACTAATCAAAGAATACTAAATCACTTCCAACTAAACATTTATCAAGGATTTCACTTTGAGGGATAATCAAATAAGTTCTAGCATGCTTATGTCAACTAAAATAAGCCATTGAATTCATAACACTATCAACTAATCCATAGACACTTTGTATGATCATAACATAATGTGCTAAACAAAATTTTCATCAATCATGAAAAAGGACTTATTGCAAGAATTATTAAATCACAAAATAGGATCTATCCTTTCTTCTAAATTATGTGCAGTGGTAATAAAAAACTTCGCATATGTAACTGATCATCAAGAGAGAATCCATCATATTCAGTTTCATCATGTTAGAACAATTGCTCTTGGATTTTCTTTAGCTAAGTCATCACAGTGTAGCACATCAAATTATACCTAATTTGAAAAGAATTTCCCAAAACTGAATGCACTTGATATTGTTAATTATTTGGTTAAGGGAGTTTTTAATCCTATGCTAAATTCGCAAGGAAGGAGGAGGTCAGTGTCTATAGAAAAACACTACTTTTGGGATGATCCACTTCTGTTCAAACTATGTCCAAATCAGTTCATTAGACGTTGTGCACTTGAGGATGAATAGCAAAGCATTTTAAGCCATTTTCACACATTCAGTTGTAGCATTTTGGAGGGAAGAAGACTACTCTTGAAGTTTTTTAATCTGGTTTTTACTAGCCATATATTTTCAGGGATGGTCATGGCTTTTTTGTAAAGTGTGATAGGTGCCAGAGAACAGGTAACATTGGTAAACGAGATGACATGACACTCATAGGTAATCTGGTTGTTGAATTATTTGATATATGGGGAATCGATTTCATGAGCCCATTCCCACTACCATCCAATGGGAATATGTACATTTTGTTTGCAATTGATTAGGTGTCTAAATAGATTGAGGTAATGGCTATTAAAACTATTGATGCTAATGTTATGCTTAGATTTTTAAAAGAAAGGATTTTCTCCAGGTTTGGCACTAATAGAGCAATCATTAATGATAGAGGAACTCATTTTTGCAATAAGGTATTTGTAGTTTTGATGAAAAAGTATAACATCACT
Organism: Pouteria campechiana; assembly: GCA_036873735.1. Taxonomy (NCBI): domain Eukaryota; kingdom Viridiplantae; phylum Streptophyta; class Magnoliopsida; order Ericales; family Sapotaceae; genus Pouteria; species Pouteria campechiana. The sequence goes on along the minus strand of JAYJMB010062000.1, from coordinate 21,750 downwards.
CATCGAGTTGCAACACCTTATCATCCACAAACTTCTGGACAAGTTGAGTAAGAAATAGACAGATCAAAGCAATTCTGGAGAGGATAGTGAATGCCTTAAGGAAAGATTGGGCAATGAAGCTAAATGATGCACTTTGGGCATATATGACTGCATTCAAGACCCCAGTAGGTAAAGTCATCCTATGAGACTCAACAGTATAAACCTTAGGTTCTCTTGCACTCTTTCAGATACCAACATTAAGAGGTGTAATACAATCCAATAATTTGATTGTGCGACATACTCCAATAATCACCCTTGTTCTTCTTGAGATTGGTCTCCAATAATAACTCAAGGAATACACAAAAGAAAATGAGAAAGAATAGAATATTACACTTATGAATGTGTTTCTCTGTAAGCACTAGGGAAGCTTTGAATGTTGATTGAAGATGATATGTTCAAAGCTTCCTTGATGGTTTGAAGTCTTTCCTTGTTGTTGTAGAAAGCCTTGATTGAAAGATGATGAAGGTTGAAAGCTTTGGCTTTGAGTTACAAAGAGATTTGAAGATTAAAGCATAATAAAAACTTGCAATAACCTTCAAACATTCCTAATTAACTCCTTTTATAATTGCATTTAAATTCTAACCATTGGAAGGTAGTTAGAGTGCATTAAATGTGAGGGAACGTTCAAGTTTTTTGACCATTGGATTCGACAGGCTATATGGCAAGCAATTGGGCCAATCAACAATAGTCCATGCAATATGGAAAGGTGCCTTGGCATATCGGATGTGGTCAGATCCATGGCAAAACTCCTGAACATATGTCCTGACCACTCGTAGGAGATGTGGCAGGCAACTAAACCAATTAGCTAGGGATTAGGCGAGATCAATAGGGGGATTGAGTTTGCCAGGCAATGCATTAACTTGGGTGGTAGGTAGTAGCATGGGGTTGCTGTGAGTTTTAGCTGCAAGTTGGTAGGTGATATCCTTAAGTGGCAAGGATAGTGACTGAGGATGTCCAAGGAGAACACATTCTCCAAAAGTGCTGCAAGCGATATGTTGGGGTGACTAATATATCGACTGTGGGGCAGGCGGTAGGTGCAAGCGCCTTAGCATTTCGACTATGGTCTTATAATGCTGTTTTCTTCATTTTTTGTTTTTCATTCCTTGGCCATTTTTCATTTATGTGTTAATGTGATTTTCTTAATCATCAAAACAATGATATTTACAAGAGATAAGCAAGATGGATCATTATAATTTCCCCTTTTTCAAATGCTTTAGAGAATCATAACAATTATTTAAGTTGATAACTTAATTCATGTTTTATCTATTCCTTTGGTTTTCTACACTCAATGGCTTGATTTTAAACATCTTAATAACATCCATATTTTATTATTCATCCATGTATCATAAATTTTGAAGTCTTAATATCATTGCAACTATTATACTCAATGCTTCTTCAACCTTATCACTTTACACTCCAAATCATTCATTTCATATTATATTGAGTTCCACAAAATATAGTAATAACATTGAATATGTGCTTGGGAGTTAATCAATCAATCACATTTTGGAGTAATTCAAACATGCTTTGGAATTTATTAGACTTGCTTCGGAGTCCTCAAAACCTTACTTCAAAGTTATCAAAAAATACTTCAGAATTTATCAGACCTACTTCGGAGTTCTCAAAACCTTACTTCAGAGCCAGTAAGCAAGCTTTGGAGTCATCAAACAATACTTCAGAATTCACTTTTTTGAAGCATTAAGATTTTAGAAAATCCAAACTCCTCTTTACAAAGGTCTGTCGTAATTAAAAAAAAAGAGTGCTTACTATTATTTTAGAAAATCTAAAGTAAACTAATTAGAGCATCCAAAATCATTCAAGATATCATCTGTTCACTCATCTCTTTGGAGTAACTGAAGAAGTAACTTCAGAGCACCCGATAAGAATGTGAATGTTAAGAAAATTTAGTGACAAAGTTGCAGACCAATACCAGATTGCTGCAAAGTCAAACATCAGACAAAGTGTAAGGTGAAGAAAAATATTTTTGAACGTTTGAAAATCTGCCAATGATAGCAATAAAACAATCTCTCTCAGCCTATAAAAGAAGGATTCGGATGCAAAAGAAAATACTATTGATCATATTGAATATATGAGAAAACACAAGAAGAAAAAGCTTTTGAGCATTTAAAATCTTCCTTCAAAGTTTAACTCCAACGGTTACAACTTTGTCAAAGCTCTCAAAGTCTAAATCACTTCTCAATTAAGGAGTTTGAATCTTTTACTCTTATTACTTATTCATTTACTTAAAGTTTAAAATTTTATGTAGAAGTCTGCCTAAGTAAGAGGCATTAATTTTTATACCTCATTTTTGTGTTTAGTAACACATGCAAAGTGCTTGGTGTTTATGTATTGAGATAAGCAAGTAGAAAACTTATTGAAAGGGCACACGTTTGTTGGTGTGCTTTGAAAATCAATATGTTTTAAAAGTTTTTAGTTAGCTTGGAAAACTAGTAAGTTTGTTGGTAAGCTTGTTAGAAAACCATTATATATTTGATTCGGTTAATCAAGGTATTAGTAGAACCTGAGATCAGTAGAGGAGACTAACTAAGAGAAGTGGAGTAGGAACTTAGGAAGGGCTGAACCACTATAAAAATCTTGTGTTGTGTGTTGTGCAATTTATTCTATTTATTCATTCAGCACTTGGATCATTTGAATTAGCCAAACGTTTTAAAAGCTCAATTCACCCCCCTCCCCCTCTTGAGCTACCATTGTGCAAGGGACCAACAAATGGTACCAGAGCAGGCTTCACTAGTTAAATTTTGATTACTAATATATTAACTTGTGAAGAGATTCAAATGGTCAATATGTTCCACAAAACATCTGCTGAAGGGAAATCTACTTCAAGTCCTACTTTATTTGATGGAACCAATTATGGGTATTGAAAATGAGAATGCAAAATTTCTTGATTGCCATATATTATCAGTTGTGGCTTATAGTGAAAAATGGAAAGAATCTCACTAACATTGAAGACAAATATACTCCAGAAGATATACAAGCAGTAGAATGTGATGCTAAGGCAAAGAATTGCCTTTACTGTGTATTAACTTCTTCTGAGTTTGAAAAGATTTTTGCATGTGATTTAGCTATGGAAATCTAGGATAAACTTAACGTAGTACATGAAGGTACAAATCAGGTAAAAGAAACTAAAATAAATCTTCTAGTGTAGGAATATGAAGCCTTCTCTAAGAAGGAATCAGAAAACATTTCTGAAATGTTTGGAAGATTTCAGAAAATCACCAACAACTTAAAGAACTTAGACGAAAAATATCAAGAGACCAAGCTAGTAAAGAAAATCTTGAGATTTCTACCTAGACACTAGATGCCTAAAGTAACTGCCATACAAGAAGCAAAAGATCTAACAAAGGTGACAATAGAAGAACTTATGAGATCACTCATGACCCATTAGGTCTTGATGAAACAAAAAGCTCCACATGAAGTCAAAGGCAAAAAAATAATAACTTTGTAAGCAGAATAAAAAATGAAAAATCTTTAGAAGAAGCCTCAACCAGTGAAAATGATGAGGATATTGCAATGATAGCAAGAAGATTCAGAAACATACTCAAGAAGAAAAGATTTGGAAACATTTCCAAGAACTTCAAAAGCAACGATAAGAAAAAGGAAGCTCTAATCTATTACAATTGCAACAAGCCTGGGCATATGAAGTTTGACTGCCCAGAACTAGGCAAAAAGGAAGGAGACAAGAAGAAAAGGAATAACTCTTACTTTAACAAAAAGAACATTTCTAATAGCAGGAAATTTGGAAAGAAAAAGAAAGTTATGGCTGCATGCAAAATGCTAGAAAACATGATGCAAGAAAACTCGAGTGAAGAAGGAGAAGACAATGAAGCTTAATTCAGCTCACTCGGCTCCAAAGAAAAGGATCAAGAAGAGCATTATAAAGGAATAAGCTTTATGACTATTCATAATGATGAGGTAAACTTGAAACCTGAAATCTTTGATATTGAAGAATTATTAGAAGAATTATATTCAAATTTCAAAACATTAAAAGATAAACCCAAGGAAACTAAAAGAGAATTTAAAAGAACAATTAATGAATGATCTAAATTAAAACAAGAAAATACGTTGCTCAAAACTGATCAGAATATAAATATAGAACTTGAGCAAATTAAAGCAAAAGATCATGCTCTTAGAAGAACCTTAACCACTGCCTTATTTAAACTTAAAAGAAAAAAAGATATAGGAAACCAAAGAAAGAAAAATCAAAAAAGAAAACTAGAACCCAAACAAAATATGATTTTGATTCCTAAAATAGTTGCTAAAGTTTTAAATGCAACTATATATCTAGAAAATAGATTAGTAGCATCTAAAAAATAATGGGTGCCTAAATATTCTGCTACTAACCCACCTGGACCCATTTCCTAAATGGGTACCAAAAGTTATAACTTAACTTCATTATTGCAGGTGTGTTTGAGAACCATAGAGAATAGCAAGTTGTACATTGATAGTAGTTGCTCAAGACACATGACAGGAAAAAGGGAGCAGATCACAAAACTTAAAGCTAAAAAAGGAGGAACAATTACCTTTAGGATATTGGAAAAGGTAGAGAGGTTGTAATTGGTAAAATTGGCCAACCTCTCTTTATTAAAATTTCAAATGTTTTACTAGTAGAAGGATTAAAACACAATCTTTTGAGTGCAAGTCAATTTTATGATAATGATTACAAAGTTATGTTTGAATCTCATACTTGATCAATAATAAATAGTTCAAATTCAATTATAGTACTTGGAAAGAGACATTGAAATGTATATTTAGTGGATTTATATGATTTCCAAGTTAAATGTTTTGTTGTAAATGACAATGAACCCATATTATGGCATACAAATCAAATAAAAAAGTATACACTACAAAACCCCTACAATTGCTACATATGGATTTAGTTGGACCAACAATAACAAGAAGCCTTGGAGGGAAACATTACGCATATATTATTATAGATGACTTTAGTAGATTTACCTGGGTAACTTTTCTAACATCCAAAGATGAAGCTTTTTCATTCTTGAGCTATTTTTCAAATGTGTATAAAATGAACAAATGAACAAAGTTCTCATATAGTTGTCATAAGTAGTGATCATAGTGGAGAGTTTGAAAATCATAGATTCACTGATTTCTATGAAAACAATGGAATTCTTCAAACTTTCTTTGCATCAAGAACACGCCAATAAAATGGTGTAGCTGAAAGGAAAATAGATCTTTGCAAGAGATGATAAGGATAATGTTGAGTGAATACAACCACCCATAGTATTTTTGTGCAATGAACACAGCGTGTTGTATTATTAATAGAATCTTTGCTAGATCCATAATCAACAAAACTCCATTTGAATTATACTATGGCAAGAAGCCAAATATTTCATATTTTTATACTTTTAGTTAAAAGTGCTTTATTCTTAACAATGGCAAAGAAAACCATGGTAAATTTGAAAACAAATCTGATTAAGGCATTTTCCTTGGTTATTCCATTGTTAGTAAGGCATTTAGAGTCTACAATCTAAAAAATAAGACTGTAGAGGAATCTATTCATGTAAGTTTGATGAAAGTACTAATTCCTCTAGAAAGACAAGTGATTTTGATGACAAGACAAATGAATAAATAACTTCAGTTGAGAAAATGAAAATACAAGACAAAGAAGGAGAACCTTCCCAATCAGAAACACAAAATGGATGAAGAAAAAGCATATGATAGACCATCCATCAGTGAGGTAAACAATGAAGGTAACAATATTTTTCCCAAAGTTTAGAGATTCATGATGATCACCTTGAAAGTTAGATAATTGATGATGTATATGACAAAGTCAAAACTAGATCTTCTTATCACCAAAGATATGACAATTTTGCTTTTATTTCTCATTTAGAACCAACTTGCATAGAACAAGCCTTGAAAGATGAAAAATGGATTTCAGCTTTGCAAAAAGAAGTAGACCAATTCAAAAGAAATAATGTGTGGACTATTGTTCCAAGGCCAAATCATCAATCTGCTATCGGAACTAAATGGGTCTTTAGGAACAAATTAGATGAATCTAGAATTGTAGTAAGAAATAAAACAAGATTAGTAGCAAAAAGGTACTGTTAGGAGGAAGGCATAGATTTTAAAGAATGATATGCTCCTATTGCAAGAATAGAAGCAATTAGAATGATTCCATCCTTTATGAATTTCAAGTTATATCAAATAGATGTAATAGTGCATTCTACGTAGAATAACCACCTGGGTTTGAAGATCCTTATAACCCAGATCATGTATTTAAACTTAAGAAAGCCCTCTATGATTTAAAACAGTCTCTCAGAGCTTGGTATAAAAGGTTAAGCAAATTTCTCATTAAGAAAGGTTTTTCAAGAAGCAAAGTTGATACTGCTCTCTTCATTAAGCATGTAACAAAAGATATTCTCATAGTTCAAGTTTATGTTGATGATGTAGTTTTTGATGCAACTAATGAAAATCTTTGCAAAGAATTTTCTAAGACAATGTAGGGAGAATTTGAAATGACCTTGATGGGTGAACTCAACTTCATCTTGGGATTGCAAATTAAGTAAATGAAAGAAAGAATTTTCATTCACCAAGCCAAATACACAAAAGAATTGCTAAAGAAATTCAACATTGAAGATGGGAAAAGGTATAGAACACTACTGAGTACATCAATAAAAATGGACAAAAATGAAAAAGATAAGTCTATTTGCCAAAAAGTTTATAGAAGCATGCTAGGATCTCTGTTATATTTAACTGCTAGTAGACTTGACATAATGTTTAATATATGCATATATGCTAGATTCCAATTAGAACCAAAAGAGTCACATCTTATTGCTGTAAAAAGAATATTTAGATATCTTTTGGGATTATGGTATCCAAAAGGTTTAGATTTTAATTTAATAGGCTACTCAGATGAAAATTTTGTTGGATATAAAGTAGATAGAAAGAGTACCTCAGGATCTTGCCAATTTCTAGGAAGCATGATTATCTCATGGTTCTCTAAGAAATAAACATTAGTTGCATTATCAACTGCTGAGGCTGAATACTTAGTAGTAAGTAGTTGTTATGCACATATCCTATGGATGAAACAGTAATTAAAAGATTTTTGCCTTAATTTTGTTGATATACCTATCAAATGTGACAACATTAGTGCTATAAATTTGACTAAGAATTCAGTGTTATGTTCTAGAACTAAGCATATAGAAATTAGGTATCATTTTATTAGGAATCATGTTCAAAACCATGACATTTTCTTAGAATTTGTCCTCACAGAAAATCAGCTAGCAGATATTTTTACAAAACCACTACCAGAAGAAAGATTTAACATGATAAGAAGAGAACTAGGTATTCTAGATCCTAATGCATAAAATGCTTAATTTATCAAACAAATTAGCCATTTTGTGTCTCATCTATGTGCAATATAAAACAAAAGACATTGTAACCTTTCATTTTCTAAGAAATGTATTAATACATAGTTAATTATCTATTTTGGTAATCACTCCTAAATGAACATGAATTAATAATTAATATACAAAACTTAAAATATAAAACTCCAAAAATCCATTTTATAAAGTTTTTGAGTTAAGCCAATCTTTATACTTCATTGCCTCTGAAGAGCACTCTCCAAAGCTCTCAAAAATATCATTTTGGAACATCCGAAGATCAGCAAAAGCCTCCGAAGTAATGTTTCAGAATATCTAAGACTCCAAATCAAATTGTTGGCTCCAAAGGATATCTTTCGGAGCATCCAAAATCAAAACACATTAGCATTTTGGAGAATATTTAAATCAAATGACCATATCCGAAAGCACTCAATTCATTCAAGTGCTTGAACCCTCGCCAAAAACCTAAACCCTTCTTCTCCGAACTCTCAAAACCCAGAAGACTCTCCATCTTCCCACTCCTTTTAAAACTCAATTTGAACTCTCTCCATCTCCTTTCCTACCTTCTCCAACATCTCTCCTAGAAATCCCATTTCCTTTCCAAAAACTAGAATTCTCTTTCAAAATGGCAAGAATAAAAGGAGCAGAAAGCAAAAGAAAGGAAAGCGATGATTGTCCATAGAGAAGAGGAACCAAAAAAGCAAGACGAGAAGTTGATACACTTGAGGTAATCTTTTTATATAGTTCATCTGACTACTCCAGATTTGCAGAAAGATATGAGGATAAGAGAATAATAAAAAGAAAAATGTTCAATTTTGTAGCCTTCGGTATGTAATTAGAAGTGTCTGAATGGTTGAAATACCAAGGTTGGAATGCATATGTGAGTTATAGAGACAGTCTATATACTAAACTTGTAAGAGCATTAATCTATAATCTCAATACTAGGATAAAAAAATCTTAGATAGGAGAAACAGAAATTGAACTATCCACAGAGAGTTTAAGAAATTATTTCAATCTATCTGAAGAAGAAGAAGAGATTGTGTGACCTTCTAGAGCAATACTATTCTCATATTTAGCAGAAACTAAGATAAATAAAAAGGAAAATTATTTGGATGTTAGTCATTTGAATGCAAAACTCAATCTAGCATATCTTCTTATTATGACCAATGTGTATCCTAGAAAAGGAGCTACTGGTGATGTATCTGAGAAAGATGCAAGAATTATATGGGCATTGAGGAATAGAAGAAAACTGAATCTAGCCAGACTGATGGTAGATCACATTCACTTGATCAAGAGCACCACAAGGTTTTCCTTATCTTATGGAATGGCTATGACCAAGCTGATAAGGGACGCAGGAGTAAATTTCTTAAATGAAAATGAAGAGCTTCCAAGAAACATAGACACATTGGATGAAAAGTCTCTAAAGAGAATGAATTTTAAGCCAATTGCACAAGGTTAGATCACTGAAATACCAAGAAGAGCAACTCAATTAAAGGGATCCAAACCTGAAGAAAGACCCAAAAGAGAAGATGTCATAGAATATGTTAATGAACCAAGGTAATAACTCTTCTCTCATGAAGAAGAAGAAATAACAGAAAGACAAGAGTTTTTGAATTCACTAATAGAAGCAAGAGAAGAATTCTACAGCAAAGAAGATGAATTAAAAGCTGAGAGAATAGAAGAAGTTCCAAGAGAGGAACAAAGAACTATCATAGAAGATGTAATGGAAGAAACTTTGAAAGAAAATGTATTTGAAGAAACAACAACAACAACCATGCCATCACAAACTCCTATAAAATCCCCTTCACCCATTAGAGACACTCATACTCATCAACCATCCACCTCATCAATTCCCACTACACAACCTATTTTAAAGGATGTAGAGGATAGAATTACAATGATTGAACACTACATATCTACTATAACTCTCCAAATGAATAGGATGAATCATAATCTTTCCACTGCCATGTCATCTATGATCCTGAGAGTTGATAAGGTTGACCAGAGACTTGATTCTCTATAAGCTCTAGTAGAATCATTTAGAGTCAAGCCTATCATCCTCTCTTCTAACCACCTCATCCTCATTTCTCTCCACCTTCAACTCACTTTCCATCACCTCCACATCACTTCTCTCCAGTCAAAACCAACTCCCCCATCACAGTAATGTCTTCACCAACACACTCCCCTCATCCATCCTCTCCTGCAGATCAAGAGGTTGCTCAACCTGAGAGTGAACCTACTGAAATTGCATCTTCCTCTCTTTCAATACAACCTCCCTCAGTTCCAACTTCTAAAGTAAATTCATGTCAAGCAATTGTTAGATATGATAAATACTTCACAGTCCCAATTCATAGATTCCATTTTCTTCCCCTAGGGCTAGCAATATGACTGGAATGGACCTGGCTTGATCTCATTCAATTAGGAGAAGTAATCCCTAAATGGATTATGGACCTTCCACCAGAATAGAACACACCCCCAATTCATCTAGAGTGGAGAAGACCTCCCACTCATCCAAAAACTCCACCACGAAGTCCTTCACTCTCTTCTCCAATAGTTGTTAACAATCTTGATATTCTTCTCTATGTATTCAATCCAATCAGGATGACTTTTTTGAGTTTGAGAATAAATTCAAAATTAATTTTGAATTGCTAAAATATTTCTCTCTCAGAACTTGAGGATCCTAACATTCTACATAGGATTCAACTTCTCCCAAATCCTCCATATAACACTAAGGGCCACAAAATCCAAATTCATGATAAAGAGCCAATTATTCAAAATTACTCTGAAAAACTTCTTCAGATGGTTCTAATGTCAAAACCTCTTAGAAAGGAGTTTCCATCTCACTCAGGTCTTCATAAACTCTTTATTCTCACTAAGGAAGAATTCACTTTCTACAACAATGCCAACCTAGAGGCCATTGTTGTTAATCTCCCTCTCTCATATCCTCAGCTTTTAGATACTTCTATCCAAGATAGGATAATGTAGACATAGCCTCAACCATCTTCCTCGAATGAACCTATTCCACCCTCCTTCCAAAGTCAAAAATTCCAAAAAACCACCTTCTTTCACTACCAAAACCCCTGCTATCCCAAACCCACCTTCTATCCCAAAACCATCACCTTCCACTCCCTCGATTCAGTCATCTAGTTCCAAACCTAAGAGAAAGCCAAGAATTCCACCTCCCAAAGAATACAAAAGGCTACTCTTGAAAGAATAACCATGTACTATCAGGAGTATATAGTTAGGATGAATGCAAACACAGAAAATCTCTTAAAAGGGCTTCCTACAGTCTTTCCTGAACTGCTAGATCCAAAGTTTCAAGAAAGAATTGATTTTATCTATGTATCAAGCTATTGAACTACAACTTATACACATGAAACTCCTATAGCAGTTCCAAAGGATCCATTTTTCATACCATCTCCTCTAACAAAAAGACCTGGAACATTCAAGCCCTCTGCTACACCATCATCCTCTCAACCTAAGCCAACTCTTCCACCTCTCAAAGATATCTTTCTCAGAGAAAACCCAAACCACCAAAATAATACTGTTGCCTTTTACATTTTTTTTCTGATGTAACTTTTGATTGAACATTTTTGTAATTTCTCCAATGTATATACTTTGTATCTGAGAATTTTTTTATCAATGACCAGTTCAATATATATGCATTTTTTCCATGAATACTGCTTGTTTCCACCTTTTTTATTATGAAAAAAGGGGGAGAAAATGTGAATGTATAAACAAGGAAAAAATAGCATGTATAAACTGATTCGAATGAAAATTTTTATTGTATGAAATATAGTTACAAAATTAGTCAATAGAAATTTTATTAAAATATGTGCAAATTAAGTTAATTTATGTTTATTGTTATAAGTTTTGAAAGACATATCACTCACTATTTTGTCATCATAAAAAAGGGGGAGAATGTTTAACATACTATCTAACTTGATTTTGATGATGAACATTCTTAACCAAGTATTTTTTGATCATAAGCAAAGACATGAGTGAAACATTAAGGTATTAACAATTTGCTCTCAAGTATGTTACAAAAATATTAACTCATACACAATTTGAGAATAACCTTCATAATGATAAATGGAAGAAATAAAGTAAATGCTCTTTAAAAATATGTATATAAATTTCATATTTAAAATAAGAAAACAAAAATATTAAAGTCTTGAAGATATGCTTTGAAGCCAATAGAAACATCTTCAAAGTCATCTCAATGTGTTTTGGAGTAAACAGACAATGCTTCAAGGTCATCACATCGAACTTTGAAGTAAACAGATAAAGCTTCAAAGTCATCATGATATGATTTGGAGATAACCAAAACAAGCGTCTGAGTCTTCACAGCATGCTTTGGAGCTAATTAAAAATATTCAAAGTTTTTACAGTGTGCTTAGGAGTCATCACAAGCACACTTCAGAGTCAGTAGGAAAGCTTTAGATTCATCATAACAAACTTTGGAACATTATAATACACTTCAGAGTCATCACAAAAGCTTTGGAATTATCACAATAAACTTCAGAATCAATAAGACACATTTTGGAGTTTATTAGGCAAGCTTTTGAGTTAAGAATATGTGCTTCAAAGTTAATTAATCATGTTTTGGAGGAATTCAAACATGCTTTGGAATTTATCAGGCCTGCTTTGGAGTCCTCAAAACCTTACTTTGGAGTTAGCAAGCAAACTTCAAAGTTATTGAACAATACTTCAAAATTTATTAGACCTACTTCAAAGTCCTCAAAACCTTACTTCAGAGTCAATAAGTAAGCTTCAGAGTTATTAAACAATATTTTGGAATTCACCTTTCTGAAGAATTAAAAGTTTAGAAAATCCAAACTCCTCTCTACAAAGGTCTGTCATAATTAAAAAAAAAGAGTGCTTACTGTCATTTCGGAAAATCTGAAGTAAACTAATCAGAGCATCCGAAATCATTTAAGACATCATCTATTCACTCGTCTCTTCAAAGTAACTGAAGACGTAAATTTGGAGCACCTGATAAGAATATGAATATTAAGAAAAGTTAGTGACAAAGTTGCAGACTGATATCAGATTGCTGCAAAGTCAAACATCAGATAAAGAATAAGGTGAAGAAAAATATTTTTGAATGTTTGAAAATCTGCTAACAACAGCAATGGAAAAATCTCTCTCAGCTTATAAAAGAGGGGTTCAAATGCAAAAGAAAATACTATTGATCATATTGAATATACAAGAAAACATAAGAAGAAAAAGCTTTTGAGCATTCAAAATCTTCCTTCAAAGTTCAACTCCAATGGCTACAACTTTGTCAGAGCTCTCAAAGTCTGAATCGCTTATTAATTTAGGAGTTTGAATCTTTTACTCTTATTGCTTATTCATTTACTTAAAGTCCAAAATTTTATGTACATGTCTGCCTAAGTAAGAGGCATTAATCTATACACCTCATTTTTGTATTTGGTAACACAAAGCGGAGTGCTTGGTGTTTATGTATTGAGATAAGTAGGAAACTTGTTGAAAGGGCACAATTTCGTTGCTGGGCTTTGAAAATCAACACATTGTAACAGTTTCCAGTTAGCTTGAAAAATAGTAAGTTGGTTGGTGAGCTTGTTGGAAAACCAATATGTATTTGATTAGGTTGATTAAGGTATTAGTGGAACCTGAGATCAACAAAGGAGATTGACTTAGAGAAGTGGAGTAGGAACCCAAGAAGGGCCAAACCACTATAAAAATCTTGTGCTTGTAATTTATTCTATTTATTCATTCAGTACTTGGATCATTTGAATTAGTCAAAAGTTTTAAAAGCTCAATTCAACCCCCTCCCCCTCTTGAGCTACCATTACAAGGGACTAACAAGTGGTATCCGAGCAGGCTTCACTAGTTAAATTTTGATTACCAATATATTAACTTGTGAAGAGATTCAAATGGTCAATATGTTCCACAATACATCTACTGAAGGGAAATCTACTTCAAGTCCTACTTTATTTGATGGAACCAATTATGGGTATTGGAAAATGAGAATGCAAAATTTCTTGACTGCCATATATTATCAGTTTGGCTTCTAGTGAAAAATAGAAAGAATCTCACTAACACTAAAGACAAATATACTCCAGAAGATATACAAGCAGTAGAATGTGATGCTAAGGCAAAGAACTGCCTCTACTGTGTATTAACTTCTTCTGAGTTTGAAAAGATTTTTGCATGAGATTCAGTTATGGAAATCTCGGATAAACTTAAGGTAGCACATGAAGGTACAAATCAGGTAAAAGAAACTAAAATAAATCTTCTAGTGTAGGAATATGAAGCTTTCTCTATGAAGGAATCTGAAAATATTTCTGAAATGTTTGGAAGATTTCAGAAAATCACTAACAACTTAAAGAACTTAGAAGAAAAATACAAAGAGACCAAGCCAATAAAGAAAATCTTGAGATTTCTGCCTAGACACTAGATGCCCAAAGTAACTACCATATAGGAAGCAAAAGATCTAACAAAGGTGAGAGTAGAAGAACTTATGGGATCACTCATGACCCATGAGAATCTGATGAAACAAAAAGCTCCACATGAAGTCAAAGGCAAGAAAATAATAACTTTACAAGCAGAATAAAAAATAAAAAATCTTCGGAAGAAGCCTCAACCAGTGAAGATGATGAGGATATGGCAATGATAACAAGAAGATTCAGAAACATGCTCAAGAAGAAAAGATTTAGAAATAATTTCAAGAACTTCAAAAGCAAAGATAAGAAAAAAGAAGCTCTAATCTATTACATTGCAATAAGCCTAGGCATATGAAGTTTGACTGCCAAAAACCAGACAAAAAGTAAGGAGACAAGACGAAAAGGTATAACTCTTACTTTGACAAAAAGAATATTTCTAATAGCAGGAAATTTTGAAAGAAAAAGAAAGTTATGGCTGCATGGAAAATGCTGGAAAACATGATGCAAGAAAGCTCAAGTGAAGAAGGAGAAGAAAATGAAGCTTAATTCAACTCACTCAGCTCAAAAAAAACAAGGATCAAGAAGAGCATCATAAAGGAATAAGCTTTATGACCATTCACAATGATGAGGTAAACTCAAAATAGGAAATCTTTGATATTGAAGAATTATTAGAAGAATTGTATTCAAATTTCAAAATATTAAAACCTAAACACAAGGAATATGTTATGTGATATCCGAACTTGCTTCTTCAGTATTTATTTCTTTGCTTGAGTGTAGAACTTAGATTTTTCTTCATTTTGAAGCCTTGATTTTTATCTAATTTTGAGCACTAATCTGAATTACTTTGGTAGTGTTTTAAGGCATGTCTTAGAGTTGTTTCACATGCTGCTTCTTCAAAGTTTCAGTGCCATTCTTTCTTATTTAAGTATTTATGTTTTCTTCTTAATATATTTATGGATCTTGTTTCTGATGTATTCTAATATATGTTGTCCGCTTATGTTATTTTCATAATATATTATTTATTACTCATGTTCTTTTGCTCATCATTCAAACTTGGCTGGTTAGATTTGTTCATCATCAAAATCAAGCCTAGTAAAGAGGTTTGGTTCAATTGCAGCCATACCCTCCTAGACGATAACCATAGAGACAAACTTCTAACTTTGGTATATCTTTAGAAGATATTGTTAAGTCTCTTGCCACTAATACTTTACAATTTCAACAAGAGACGAGGGCTAGTATTCAAAGTTTAGACAACTAAGGAAGTCAGATGGCAACCACAATTAGTTAATTAGAGGCACAAGGTTCATGGAAATTACCCTTTCAAATAGTGGTAAATCCAAGAGAAAATGCAAGTGCAATTATTTTGAGAAGTTGTAAAGAAGTTGAGATTCCAGCAAAAGTAACTCTTACACTAATGAAGCAAGAAAAGGAGAAAGGTGTTGTTGCAAACAAGAACATTTCTAGTGACAATGACGTAACTCAACATAATTTTCCACCTCTTTCTGAACATAAACCAGTCCCTTCTTTTCCTCAGGCTTTAGTAAAATCACAATAAGGTGAGCTATATAAAGATCTATTTGATACTTTTTATAAATGTAAGGTAAATATTCTACTTTTGATGTCATTCACTATACTAAATTTCTAAAAGAATTGTGCATAATAAAGAGAAAATAAAAACTTAAGTGATGTAAAAAAGGTAAGGGTAGTGGAGAATGTTTTTGGAGTCATTCAAAGGAAACTCCCTACAATGTGTAAAGATCTAGGTATGTTCATTATCCCTTGTATGATAGGTAGCACTAGACTTGAGACATCCATGTTAGATTTAGGAGTTCCATTAATGTTATGCTATATTCTCTATATGCTTCTTTAAAACTTGAACCTTTGAATAAAAATGGTGTTGTGATTTAGTTAACTGATATATCCATTACCTATCCAAAAGTTTTAGTTGACAATGTTCTAGTGAACGTGAATGATTTGGTGTTCCCCGCTGACTTTTATGTGCTAGATATGAAAAATGATGATTAAACTCCTATTTTGCTAGGAAAACCATTCCTAAAGACATCTAAGACTAAGATAGATGTTCATAGTGGTGCACTTACGATGAAATTTGATGGTGGAATTATTAAGTTTAACATTTATGATGTCATGAAATATCCTGATGATGATAATCTTGTTTAATCTATTGATGTGATTGATTCTTGTACATAGGAAGTTTTTAAACTTGATGAAAAAGATGAATTAGAAGTACCAATTAGTAAGCATCTTGAGAAGGAGAATGTGGTTTTACCCTTGAATGATGAATTGCAAGAAACTGTTGCAGCATTGGATGACTTTCCAAAGTTGCAAGAATCAGGTAACGACCCTTATATTGAGTTGAGAGTTTTTAACAAGAGCCTTTTACCTTCTGTTTTGCAAGCCCATATTCTAGACTTGAAGCATGTTCCTAGTAAACTCAAGTATGTATTTCACAGAAATGGAGAAACCTTACCAGTGATCATCTCTTATCAACTCAGTACACTGTAAGAAGAAAGGCTTGTGTAGGTTCTTAAGAAGCATAAGATGGCTGTTGGTTGGATAAGTATAAATATTAAAAGAGTTAGCTCACCCACATGCATGCTTTATTATTTCTAGATTACAATTACTCTAGATTGAAGAAAGAAGAATTGAGTCGAGCCAATGACTATAAACAAAAGCCCTATTTGGGAGGCAACCTGAGGAAAGTATGTATTTCTTTTTCTTATTTCCTCCTTATTTTTGCATTTCTATTTTGCTTGCTTTTGCATCTTCTTTCCATTTGATCTTACATTGGGAACAATTTAAGTTTTAAGTATGGGGGAGTGGATTTAAGGGATTAGGTTGTGTTTTTTATTTTCATTTTTGAAAAAAATATTTTTTTTGAGAGAAATTTTTCTCTTTGTTTTAGTGGTTTTCAATGATTCAAGGTTGTGAATATCATAAGCAAGCTTCAATTAATCTTGAAAAAAATACATAACATGATTGAATAAGTAATCTTCCAATTTGTAATTAATAAGTCTAATTATTTTCCTTGAGAATGGTGATGACTAAATTTAGTGGACAAAAGCTGGTGAGATTTTGAGCCTTTTGACTGATACATCCACATCAATCTCATTTGTTTCTTATCATGAGAGACATTCTTCAATGGATTTGTTTCTCTAGAACTTGCCTTGATTCTCTTTGAGATCACATTGATAGATGCATACATGAACATGATTAAGGTCATCCTTGTTATAAGCTACATGAGCCAAATAGCCTACCCTGTGATTAATTTTACCCTTTGTTGAACCCCTTTAAGTTTATAGAATTTTATTGTGACCCCATTTTACTAGCTTAAAACCTGAAAAAATAATATCTTTATCCAATCCATACAACTAGTGGAGCATTGTTCATCATTGTGCTATGTATAGCTGTATGAGAAATAAGTGTGGGGGTGTCCAGATTTGTGTTATGGCTATGATTAGTGAAAAGGGAACATGATTTTATTCTCAAATTGTGAGATATAAAGATAAAAAAGAGAAAATATATCAAAATTCTAAGAAAGGGGGTATGTTTATACATCATATATACAAAGATAGAGGTTGCTGAATGAAAGATTGGTTTCGAGTTGATTTTTTTTGTGCTTCACTAGTTTTAATGGCTTTTAAGCTATATTTCCAAATATTTCTTACCTTGATCCTAAACCCCATTACAACCCTTGAAAAGTCCTTATGATTCATGTTGTGCATGTGGTTCCAATGGTAGATAATTAGAAGATATGCAAGCATATGGTGGATCATTTCCATTGGAATGAATTTGACTGAAACATATTCCCTTCAAACACATGAGAGTAGAGCATTCATTTCCTTGAGGGTCTACATGATTAGTTTAATCCATATTTGAGAGAAAATGCTCACTAAGCAATTGTAAGTTAAGAATACTTTTTCATGACATGTTATGAGTTTTAAAGAGTTTGGTTGTCTTTATTGATGATGATGTAACCTTGAAGTTTCTTTTTGGGAGAGTGAATTTGAGTTTTGCCTGAGGACAAGCAAAAGTTAAGTGTGGGGGTGTCCAGATTTGTTCTTCTACTATGCCTGTCTCACTAGCCGGGGACATCATCCTAGCACCTAACTATCATGTCCTTAAGCCTACCTTCACTTTGTTTGAGCTCACTAAACCACCACTAGTTCGAGGGGAGGTTGCTAACACTTAGGGGGAGCCATTTGACCCTCCAACCTCACCCACAACTCTCTTGATCCCTATTGATTGACAAAAAGGGGGAGGAGAGGGGATTTTGATGTATTTTTCTATTGAGTTCCATTTAGTGAGGTTTATATGTATTTGGGTGATAATATTGATACTTATATGGTTGATAAGGATTACTAATACAGGTTGATACTCATATGATTGATATTTGTTCATTTGGTGCATATGATTTAAACTTGGCTTGTTTGGTTTAAAATGTTAAAATTTGCAATTGATACTATGTGTTTACGATATTGGATTCATGACAATAAGTATGTTTGTTTGAAATGATTGTGTCATGAATTGAAGAGCAGTCCAAAGGCATGAATTTCAAGCTTATTTGGGAAACTTAATCAAATTCATGGCTTGATGCATTTAAAATGTACTTTACTATGCATTCATTTATTATTATTCAAAATTATAATGTTTATAAATGTTTGAGAATGTATGTAACAAAAAGTAATACTCATTGAAATGCAATGCAAAATTGCAAAGTATTGAAGTTGGTATGGGTTTTGTCAATCATGAAAAAGGGAGAGTTTGTGAATGCTCCAACTTGCAAATCAAGTGTATAAGTCTACATTTTGATGATTAACAAACTCATAAAGGAATTAATGTGAAAAAATAATTAAAATTTGAAAAACACAAGTGCATTAAAGTGAATGCAGGATTACAACAAAATTGCAGTCATCCACACCTATCGCTTGCCGCGTAGCTGCATTGCAGTTGGTGATGTGTACTGCCTACAGTGTCTTCAAGAAGAGTGAAGTCCCTA
Source organism: Pouteria campechiana (assembly GCA_036873735.1). NCBI lineage: Eukaryota > Viridiplantae > Streptophyta > Magnoliopsida > Ericales > Sapotaceae > Pouteria > Pouteria campechiana. Next base: position 2,923 of record JAYJMB010062000.1, on the reverse strand, counting down.
GATAGCTGCAACTAATACTATAGCTACCTGTGGGTAGCGCCTACAACCTTGTAGCCAAAGCTGCACGCACCACCACATACCACTTGCCACACTTAAAGGAGTATAGCCTGGCAAGTCCCAGTCGCTTGTAGAAGTGCTTGGTCCGTAACTGATATTTTAGCCACCTATGATATCGCCTATAAATGGAAAGAGAGATAAGTTTGGGAGAAATTCAAGGTTCTAATCTTAATCAATACCTTAGTCGCTTGCCATATTATGTTGATACCTAAAGGCACTCATGATCCACCTACCACTTCAATGATCAAAAAATTCTAATCATTCCGTCACATTTACTACACTCCAACTACTCTCCAATGGTTTATTTCAAATGCATCTATAAAACAAAAAACTAAGAGACATTCTAAGGTTATTGCAATTATTAAGAGAACTTTGATCATCATTTACTTACAAGCAATAAGCATATAAAGCCTTCAAGAATTTAAAACTTCCAGTTCTTCATTCTAGGCTTTCAACCACTTCTTGGGAAGATGTTACTACATTAAAAGCAAGCTCAAATCTTCTTTAAAGTCTTCCCCTACGTGCAAGTTGAAGCACTTCTTAAAGTGCGAAACTTTCCTCTTTACTATTTGCTTTTATTATTGCCTTGAGTTGGTATTGGAGGCCAAACAAAAGAAGAACAACATTAATTATTAGAATGCATCTCACAATAAATTTGCTACATTGTATTCATTTCCCCTTAAGCTGGAATCAAGAAATTAATGGTTGCACTAGTTGTAAATTGTTGCAATTATAGTGGAACCCAAGTCACTAAGGAGAGTGCTTGGAATAGTAGAGTAGAGAAGGTATCTCGAACCACTATAAAAATTCTTTTCTCTTATGTAATTACCTTTCTATAAGACCTTGAAATTTTGCCAGAGGTAGACTGGTCAGGTAGCTTGAGTTGGACGAGAGGCAATTGGTACTATAAATGGAAAATCTTGATAGGCATGCTTAAATGATCAAGGAATAGGATGAACAAGAAGGAAATTCTTGACAAAAAGAGAATATACTTATGAATATAAGTAATGGGCTATATAGGGTGATGACAAGGAGGGAAAGACTATTAGAAAAGTAGACCAAAAAGTATCACAAGTGGGCTGCATGAGTACTTAGTTGTAGGCATTACTGGAGCACTATAAGGGGTGGAGCTTAAAATGCTCCACCAAGTCCTATTTTTAGTCTAGATGTCTAAACCCTCTCCTCTTGTTCCCCAAGCACTAGAAATTGTTGATTCTCACAAAATTTGACATAAATGCACTAAGGAATTGATGACAAGCAGTGTTTTAGTGATCCAGCATAAACAAAATGCTCTATTGGACTAATTTGGGTGGTGGGAATTATGAAGAATTAGAGGATTTCAATCTATAGTGCACTTTTGTGGGTTTTAATCAAGGAAGATAGGGACTTCCAAATTATGAAGCAATTCTTGGAAACACAAAGCTTTAAGGGAAAGAAAGGTGTATTGATCAGGTAAGAAGGTTTACTTTATTTAAGTAATTGAGTTAAGTTTAATAGAACTCTATGTATATGCTCTTCGGACACTAAACAGTTATTGTTTAAGGTTTGCCGAATCATGTTTTTGACATGCTTAAAGTATGTGAAGAATGTTATATATGGTTTGAAATGAAGTCAATCAAGTTGCTAATATGGTTTAAAGAGATAAGTCAAATACGTTAATGTGACATAGCATATTGATATGTCCAATTCAAGATAGTGAAAATTGAGAATCTAATAAGGTGTTGTATACATACTTATGAAAAGATGTGCTAAATTGAGTCATATGAGCTAATGGAGGCTATGCATAGATTAAATACAATAGATTAAAGCTTAAATAGCTTATTTAAACTTAGTAAATGAGATAGTACAAAGAGATGCAAATAGGGCAGAAAATTAAAGTGCACAGAGGAGGTAGCAGGCTGGATGCCATGACACTCAATTTGGATGACGCGGCACCTAATTTGAACGTCGCAACACCAAAATCAGATGTCGTAGCACTTGTGTGCAAAGTGAACAGGCTGAAAAAATAGAGCATTGGATGTCGCGACATCTAAATTAGATGCTACAGGGCCCACTTTGTTGTGAATAGTGACCCATGGGTAAGAAATTGGATGCCGCAACACCCAAATCTAATGTCATGGCATCTAATTCGCTATGAATAGTAAAACTTTCCCTTTTCTGAAATTTTTCTATTTTGTAAATTTGGGTGTATTTATGGTATTTATGCTATTTTAAAGGTATATTTTATTGTAATATCGTTGAGACACATTAGAAACAAAATGAAAACACGAGAAATGTTATATCATGATAAACATTTGAATGACATGGGGATTTATTTCTTAAGTAAGAATTGAATGTTTGCCAAAATAATTTATGTGAGATTGAGTTTGGATGCTTGCCAAGGAGTCTACTTTGTATGTGGCTATGTCCACTTATATGTAGTTGAGTCCACTTTGTATGTGGCTGTGTCCACTTTTTATGCACCTGTGTCCACTTTTTATGTGGTTGTGCCCACTTTGTATGTGGCTAAGTCCACCTAGTATGTGGCTGAGTCAACTTGGTTAGTGACCTCTTGAGTATGATACTGATTGGTGGTAGACAAAATAGAAATCATGTACTTATATTTGTAAACTCTTGTCTAGAAATTCTAATCATTGTTTGTATTGGTCTCATGATTGCATATGTGAGGTTATATAATATAGATATCCTATATATGATTGATTAAATCACATTCTTACTGAGTTGCCTGACTCACCCTATTTTGTTACGTTTTAGTTGATAAGCATGAAGATAAAGCCCAATAAGGGGTTAGAGTGATGAGAATGCAAAATGTCATATTTTATTCTCCTAATACTTCATCTTTTGCACCTATTTGATTCCTAAATAT
>JAYJMB010061989.1:0-26225 GCA_036873735.1 Pouteria campechiana | reverse complement strand
AGTATGCCGCATTGTAAAAATTTCTAACACTTGACAATAGTGAACATTTACATTTTTGAAATTTCTAGGGCCTTACACATTGTCACATATGGAACTCCTTATTGACAGCACATCACTTTATGACACATTCTTGTTCATGGATGGTTACTCTAGTTATAACCAGATCAAGATGGCATCGGTAGATGAGGCTTCCACTACATTTTGCACTCCAATTGGTGTCTTTTGCTACAAAGTTATGCCATTTGGATTAAAGAAGGCAGGAGTGACTTACCAAAGAGCTATGCAAGTTATTTTTCATGACATGCTTCATAAACATATTGAATGTTATATCGATGGCTTGGTGGTAAGATCAAACGGCTACGATCAGCACCGTCTAGATCTACTCACCATCTTTATACGGCTCAGGAAAAATAAGCTGTGCATGAACCCACTCAAATGCGCATTTGGAGTTGGGTTAGGAAAGTTCTTGGGATTTATCTTCCGTCATCGAGGATTCGAGGTAGACCCATAAAAAGTAGAGGCCATAAAAAACATGCCTCCCCCAAGGAACATAGATGACCTAAGGAGCTTGCAAGGAAAGTTATCTTATATCAGAAGGTTTGTGGCCAACTTAGCAGGACGATGTCAGCCATTTCACCATCTACTAAAGAAGAATGTAGACTTTGTTTGGAACGAAGCTTGCTAAAAAGCCTTCAATACCATCAAAGAATTACTCTGCAATCCGCCAGTTTTGGCCACACCAGCCAAGGGTAAATCACTTATCTTGTATATCTCCACGAGCGAGCAATAGCTGGGGGCATTGCTCACACAAGAAAATCAAGATGGAAAAGAGCAAGCATTATATTACCTTAGCCGTCGGTTAATTGATGCAGAATGCAATTATTCTTCGATCAAAAAAATATTCCTTACCTTAGTGTTCGCAGCCCAAAAGTTAAGGTATTATTTCCTTGCTCGTGAGATCCGATTAATTTCTAAAGCAGATGCACCCAAGTTCTTGATTACCCATCCCAGGTTGTCAGGATGGTTGGCTAAGTGGTCATTATTGCTGTCAAAATTTGACATCACTTTATCCCATGAAAAGTGATGAAAGGACAAGTTCTAGTTGACTTCTTGGCTGCTCATCCAATCGATGAAGAGGTCATGGTACAAGAAGACTTGCCAGATGAAGAAGTGTTCATTACACAAGCCAATACTCCCTGGAAGATGTACTTTGATGGGGCTACCAAAGTTGTTGGTGTTGGCGTTGGAATCATCTTCATCTCACCCCAAAGAGACATTCTTCCGTATTCTTTCTACTTAGGAAAGAATTACACTAACAATGAATTAGAGTATGAGGCATTAGTCCTAGGACTTCAAATTACCCTCAACTTTGGGATCACAAAATTAGACATCTTTGGCGATTCGGAACTAGTGGTTTGACAATTAACCACTAAATACGAAGTTCACCAGCCTAGTTTGCGCTAGTATTATGATATTGCATAAGGGCTATTGGATTAACTTTTTCAAGTTAGCATTGGATATATCCCAAGGACTGAAAATACTATTACTGATGTTTTGGCAAATTTGGCAACCGCTCTAGCCATCGCCGGAGGCCAACCGATTGTTGTCAAAGTCGAGCAACGAAGTCGCATTCCTGACTCATGTGAGGGAGAGACCACTAATCGAGTAGAATGCATAGCCTGTATGGAACTGATGGCAGATGATTGGTGAACCCTATACATTGATTACCTGCAATACGAAATTCTCTTGGAGAACTTGCAAGAAAGGTTATCTCTAAGAAAAAGAGCTGCTCAATATGTATATTTCAATAATACACTATATTGTCAGGCATATGATGGACTTTGGCTCCATTGTCTTAACAAGGAAGAGATCCAATATGCACTCATGCAAGCACATTCTAGCGAATGTGGCGGGCATCCATCTGGTCAAAGATTACACAGACAGATCAAATGCTTGGGATATTACTGGCCTACTATAGTCTCAGACTCATTGCAATTTGCTAGATCATGTCTTCAATGTCAGCTCCATAGGGATATTTGGCACATACCACTCTCAGAATTGGTACCCGCAAACATTTCTTGGTCATTTGCATGGTGGGGATTTGATATCATTGGTCCAATCAATCCCCCATCTTCCAAGGGACATACCTATATCCTGGCTGCAATTGACTACTTCTCCAAATGAGCAGAAGCTGACTCATATAAGAGGGTTAGAGCCAAAGAAGTAATCAAATTTATTAAATTCAAGATTTTGTATTGATATGGTAATCCATGCCAAATTATGTCGGACAATGGCACTCCATTCAAGAACGAGGAAATGGAGAAGTTTTGTCGAAAGCAAGGCATCAAACATGTATTCTCTACACCATATCATCCATAAGGGAATGGCCAAGTGGAAGCATTTAACAAGGCAATCCTAAAGATCATGAGAAGAATAGCAGATAAGAATAAGCGATAATGGCATCTCAAATTACCAGAGGAGCTTTGGGCTTATTGTACCACTCATCGGACAGCAACTAATGCAACTCTTTATTCTCTAGTGTTCGGGGCAGAGGCCATCTTGCCTTTAGAAGTGCAGTTGCCATCACTTAGAGTTACAACACATTTGGGGCTGACAACTGACCAACAAGCCAAGTTGCGGTTCGAAGAGCTCGATGCTCTAGATGAAAAGCAATTTCGAGCCAAACAAAGAATTGAGTTATACCAAGCCCACATGGCATATAATCGATCGGTTAAATACTAAGCTTACCACCTGGGTGATTTAGTTCTCAAATTAAGGACTAAAATAATGGCGAGTGGCAAATTAATTGGCAAATTTGAACCCAAGTGGGAAGGCCCTTATGTTGTACAAGAGGCTTATGCCAATGGTTCATATTGGATTGTAAATAGTAATGGTATAGGAGAATTGCCCATTAGTGAGCATTTCCTAAAGCGTTATTATGCATGAGCCGAAAAGGTGCAGATGCAGGGGGCATTTGCTCCTCCATCCCTATTCCCTGCACACATTTCTCAAGCAATTCAATTCATATGCAAAAGTGAAATTGCCAAAAATAGGAAAAGAAAACATGTCAAGAAACTAGGTGTTGTGAGAAAAAGATGCTAAAACTGCACATTCATCAGCATATAAGATTCTTGTACATAGAAGCAGTTTACAAGTTAGTTAAGGCGATTAAAATAAACTCCTTCAAAAGGCTAAACTGCTTCTCCACTATCTTCAAGGCTTGACCGGGATCACAATTAGAGATGATGTCAACTCTTTTAAAGTCTCCTCAGTTGCCATCACTGCCTATTGGGAAGCAACCACTTCTTCCTTTAAGTGTTTGATGGCCTCCAAACCTTCAGCTTCATCTTTCTCCTTGGAAGCAATAAGAGATTCTCGAAAGGATAAATGATGGCTCAACTGTTGAAACTCCAACCAGAGGACTTCAAGGCAAGCTTTGTTTGCTCTAACAACTTCTCTCAAAGAGGTCAGCTCCACTTGAAGAGATGAAACTTGCTTCAAAGCCATGCCCGCAATTGACGATTTCTCACCAATCTTAGCTTGTAAATCTACAAGTTCAACTTCCTTGGCAACAATGGCTACAGCAAGAAGTCTTAGGATAGCATCTAATTCAGCCTGTTCCCATGCTTGCTGAAAAGACTCAAGTTGCTTGAAGATGGCTGGCAAACAAGAGATGTCACCGCCTAGCCTTTCTATACCTTTAGCATGGAGCAGAAAATGATCTTTTAAACTCACGATTACATCAGGTAAAGAGGCTCTGTATAGTGTTCTAACAAAATCTGAGCAAAACGATTGGACTTCATCTTCTAAGTTCTCCTATTGAACCCTGCTTAGCTCCTTCGTTGCCTTGATGCTAGCGGAAGACAGCAGCTGAAGAAAATCCTCACTGAGCAAAACATGAAAATGTGATATCGATACTTCATGTGTTTCCCTACATGATTCATAAGCATTATCATCAGTCTGCTACAATGCCTTGGGAGCAAAGGGCAAGGTTCTGCCTATGGTATGTTCATCCTTAAGATTAGGAGTAGCCTTGTCCACTTCTCTTTCAAGAATAACTATGGAAGTAGCACCCACAAATGGGATCTCTGCTGAAGTAACCTCCTCTTCAATTGGAGGTCTTGCCAGATGAAGAAGGTGTGAAGATAATGGAGAAAGATGAGAAGGGATGTCACCAAGCTGACGAATCACCTCATACAAATTGAAGAGATCAAGCGATGATTCTCTCTGGTCTCCTACTAATTCATCGACAGCATCTGACTAATTGGTATGCATCTCCATAAGAATACCTTCAGCAGTAACAGCCTCAGTATCTTCCCCACCGGACGCCCTGCTACCTTCTACCAATTGCTCTGATGCCTCAATGGGTCTAGAAGACGACGGGGCAGAAGGAGTTGTCTCACAAGGAAGCATGCTCCCAGGAAGAGATTTAAGCACTTTCCGACTTACTTTGGCCTTCTTGCTTCAATCTGTGGTGAAAATCCTAAAAGCAATGGTTCTTTTTTATAAAGCAAGAACCTCTTTACTAGCTATCGCCTTCTTACTCCTTTTGATGGCCGAAATAAAAAATTCATAATTAGTTACCACCTTCTTGCTCTTGACAGTTGGAGCAGAAACCTCCTCATTAGTTGTCGTCTTCTTGCTCTTCTTGATGACTAGAGCAGGAGCTTCTTCATGCATTGCTGCTTTTGTACTCTTCTTGAGAGCCAGAACCAAAGGAGCTGCTTCCCGGCGCGAGATCACACTTTTGGTCACTCTCAGAGGAGGAGCCTCAAATAATCCTCAGCTAATTTTTCCCTCCTCATCTTGCTTTCTAGTAACACTACTAAATTCAGCCCCTTTCTTTTAAGATGAGATTTTTCTTAAAGGAGCTGAAACCCGAGGAGCCTTATCACAGAATCGTACTGGAGTACAATCTGCTAAGTATTGTTCCAACCCTAGCTCTGCATCAGCTTCTGCTTTGGTCATCTCCTCCCTTAAAAGGGGCACGTTGATCAATGCAGTTTGCTCAGCATAATCTGGAGGAACATAAGGAGCCGGCTCAAGAATAGTCGGCTCAGGAGTTATTAGCTCTGTCCAAATCTTCTCACCTATGGGGTATATCTGCTCACCATAACCTCACCACGCAATGTGACTGCAATCAGTGTGATGAATGTTTTGACGAGGATGACGTTCATCTAACCATAAAACTTTTTGTGGAAAGGTGGACGGCTTCTCAAAATTCATGGACCGTTGTGCCCCCAAGAAGACATTCTCGGGCATGTCAAGTACGAAAGAGGATACCAATGGACAGTGAGCAAATATACCACAATTAGGGGGCATCACCCTATTGATTTTGCCCCTATTTGTGCTATACCACCAAGCATAGTCCTTGGTCACATGGACTCTTCAATCTGGACCAGGCAAGAAAATGTCATAATCTCGAAATGTAGAGGTAAAATGGAATAACAGTTATATGCTCCTCTTAAGATTAAATATGACATGACCCAGCATTTCTTGGTCATAACCAAACTGCTTGGCAAAATGATTCAAGAAATATGGTTCAACCCAAAACCTGGAGCCTTCCCGAAGAGGAAGCAAGAGTGCTTGCAAAGAAATGAACTCATTGATCTTGCCAAAGGTTTCATCCTTGCCTTTGACCTCAAATCCCAAAGGATTATTAACCGGAGCAAGTAAAAACATCTCCTAAGAAAACTTATGTAGTTTCACTAACCGATCTATCACTTCATCAAATCGTATGTTCCTAAAAATGGTAGTCAAAAACTTTCCCAATATTAAACCTTCGCCAGGAAATTGAGTTGGTGAGTCAACCCCTTAAATCCAGGGGAAATAAAATCATAACCAAGCTATAAAGAAATGAACTGGGAAGTAAGTAGTGCACGTGATTGGCCCAGAATGATGTAAGACCATGTCGTTCAGCCTTCGATAGATGTCGCATAATACACGAGGAGCCATGGACAGTCTCTTACCTTCAACAAGCTGAAGAGCCGGCATTAAGCATAGGGGGTTAATGCAATGATCATGTGCTGATAAAGGATAGATAATAACAGAAAGCCACAGCATAAGGAATAAAACTAATTCTTCCTATAGGGCGATACTGCCTAAAAGAGCTTCTTCTACCCAAATATTCCATTTTGCCCAATCTTCAGATGCTGGCATCCTATATTTTCAAGCATTGGGATTGGAAATCCTTCCAAATAATTACGCCTAGCTAATCCAAGAAAGCTTAGCCCTAGACCATCTTAACTTACTCATTATATTCAAGATGCAATGACCTAAGCTGCCTTCTTTGAAATCCTCATTTGGCAGGAGATACAAATCAAAAGGCTCCCCGATGATAGGCAACCCATAGGCGACATTGAGGTCCCATAGTGTAATGTTCGTCTCACCATAAGGAAAATAGAAGGAATTGGTCATTGGAGACCAGAACTAAATGAAGCCATACATGGCTTCCATGTACCAGTGGAATGGACCGTGAGTGCAAAGAATCACATCATAAATATCAGTTTGACAAAGGATGCTTTTGTGCACTGCCGCTATATGCTCTGCCCAAAGTCTAAAGAAATTGTTCTTCGGTAAACCACCCTTGAATCGGCCTCTTTCATCATCAGTAACAAACTTATAACCCTCAAGAATTGTTGCCCTCTAGCAGGGGGTCTCGATAGAGTATTCATGAGAATCCAACATCTCTTTGATAAGAGATAGGAAATAGCCATCAAAGTGGTCATTTTCATCATAGTGCGCAAAGGCATTGGCAGATAGATAAGCACTCTTAACATCTTTTCTATGTATAAAGCAAGGTTGAGAGCGAAGAGCAAAAGGGCTTTCTTTACTCTTTATATTTATCATGGAAAAGCAATGTATTGGAGAATGACCTGGGATATTGCTATCAAAACCGGGGAGCTTTTGCTTTGGGAGCTTTGTATTTAGCCAAACAAAGAAGCCCCTATCTATCTCCTTAACTTGACAATAACGGCTAGCACTTTGAAGGTCAGGGTCACCACCTTTCTTTTGCTTCTTCCGTTTCCACAGCGACTGGCGTTCTGGCACCATATGAACTCCTACTTGGCACTAAGCCGCAATATAAGTTTCCTCTTAGCATGGCGGCACAATAGGAACACCATCTTGGTGTTGTGGTGTAAGAAGAATTTTTTTCTTGGCACTGGGCTGCAATATGAACTTTCCCTTTGAACTATGGTGGAACAAGGATCTCTCCTTCTTCTGATCAATCTTCTGATACTCTTACATTTGGCTCAAGGGTAACATCAGATGAAAGAATTGCTTCAGTGGCGGGAGGATTCGGAACAGAACTATCCACCGTAGGTTACATCGATGTTGCTTCATCTTGGTCATTTACAGTATACTCTCTTGCAAAGACTGAATCAATATTGCAAGGAACGTAGCCAAACTTGTCCGCTCTAATAGAAGAATCGTCGAAGTCCACACAATCAATTGAGCCGACAAGGGATGGAGAAGCCATTCTATGGTAAGGATCCATATCTATTAAGAATGAAAGAGAGAGGGAATATGTCTACAAGTGCCTTGTTCAAGATATGAAGAGGTAATTAATGATGTCAAAAAAAAATTGTGTGTGTGTTACCGAAATGGGCCTTGAGCTTATCCCATTAATGTTGGATTTGTTTCATGAATTTTTAAGAATTTTCCAACACAACCATGAATTTTTGGGAATTCTTCAACATAAGTATGAATTCTTGGAAAATGAATTATTCAAAGTAATTATGAATTTCTAGGAATTTTCCCCTACAAACATCATGAGATTTGGGGAATTTTCATCCATCAATTTTGGGGTACAAAGTAATATAAAAAAAGGGGAGAGACATGGAAGGATGAAATGTAAAGCTCACCTAGATTTTAGGAGAGCCGAAATGGATGCTATGAATTCCAAAAAACTGGCAGGGGAGAAGAATGGAAAATAAGTCAAGCCAATAAGTTTTGTCCTATCCTCCCGATAAGAGTAGAAGTGTTGGAGGTCTCAAAAGAGAACCTGTTAAAATATTGAAGAGTCCGAAATCAAGCTTGAAATGGAGCATGTATTAGTGTATTGGATAAATGGCTTTATAGACGAGGCAGCAAATGGTCAGAAACAAAAACAAAAGTGAGGAAAAGGCCTCTGCAAGTTTTCCTAAAGCAAAAACTTAGACAACAACTTTGCAAGGTTCAAATGAGTGGCCAAAATCGCAAGTGTAAAACCGTTCGAATGGGGTGGATTCAAATGGGGTAGATTCAAATTAGTGGCTTTCTAATTTTCTCTGGTAGTCATCATTGTGCTCACTTTGCCAAAGTGTTTACCCACGCGGATGACCACCATGGGGCATCTGTAAGAATATGAAAAATTAAGTAAAAAGTCATCCCCAAATTCAACATTTCTGGCAACCTTGCTAAAATGGACGTTGACGACATCAAAGACAATAGCATCTCTGATGTAATTCGCTTATTAAAATCTTCCATCAAGCAATCACCATTGAGAAGGAACACCAGCCCTGCGCCGTCTCTTCAGACGGATTTTTCCACCACCAAAGTTGAGAGCATGAAGAGCGCCACTCTCTTCTGCAGCACCGTCACATGCTTTGTGGCTGCATGGGCTAGCCTTCGAAGACAATGCCCCTAGCCACCTTATCATCGGCCAAGCGTTCCAGGTGCAGGATCCACATACACAACCCAAATCTTCCAGCAGCTAGAGAAGATGCCTAGCGATCACCAGCGAGCAGGTCGGCAGCGGCAGCAGCGTGGAGATGGTGAAATTTCCTTTGGACGGCGGCAGTCTGGTGCACAGGCGGGTTGTGAGTAGCTATGTAAGCAGCTTGTGTTCGCCGATTGTGAAGAAGAAAGAGGACGGCCACTCGAGAAAAAATGAAGCATGCAGTCGCTGGGCATCAGCACCCCGGCAGAAACCTTTTGGTTGGAGCAGATTGGCTGGCCGGTGCTCAGATGATGGCAATGCACCCGAGATTTGTGGTCAAGATGAATCGGGCTCCCGATGTTAATTTCTGTCTCCTGACGACCATAAGAGATATTCGATGTGGTAAAACCAATCCTGACCTTTTGGTCGAGTCTGATCTATCGTCTGGCGGACAGACAGAGGTGGCGTGAAGGAACAGCGGTGACGGTAGCCCATAGAAGCGAAGACAATGATGGTTTGTCGGGTTTTTCGGTCGAACGACAATGATGCAGAGGTCATCGGCATCCTGCGATCTCCAGTGAAGCATAACCACGACGCCGCCGATAGTAAGGAAGAAGAGCAAAATGCTACCTCGTTATATACATTTCGGCGACAGCAGAGCTGGTCCACACGAGCCTGGATCGATGAAGTGGCGGAGGGCGACGGCAGCCTGCGTTGTCAGCAGCAGAGAAGAAAGACGACGATGGGTAGGGAACAGCAACGTCTCACTACCAGCGACAACGGCAGCCTGCAATGATGGTTTGTCAGGTTTTCTAGCCAGCAGTGCCATCCCACAGACGAACAACGATGATGCCGGATAGTGAAATAGTCGTTTGGCTGCATAACCGCCATGCCAACCAGGCAATTGGTTCATCATGCAGCTGACATGACCGTGATCGGGAATTGGCCGGAGACGACGCACCATCAGCAAAACACATCGAGGAAACCGTTTTGACGTCGCTTGTGGGTAGGACAAGCACATGGGAAGTGCCAACATGGCATGCAATCGATGCTATTGTCGATGTGTCAAGGAGGCGGGCATTGCTTCACTTACAGCTAAAGTGTCGTGCAACCAAGGCTAGCATGCCGAGGAGTTGAACCACACAGCTGATGTGGCGTGTGGGAGCAACAATAGCCTTCTCGTCCGTGTAGCCAGCAAACTACTCAGCCGTGTAGATGACGTGTCGTGGAGCTGGTGACGTGCCGTGGAGACTACTAAGGCCTGGTGACATGCCCCGGAGCTAAGGGAGCTCCTCGCCTGTGGGTCCAGTAAAATGCTATGACATGGCGTGCAATAAAAACCAATGATGCACAGGAGAAGAAGAATTAATTGCAATAATTGATTTTTTGCAATAATTAATATGAGAATAATACACTAAAATATATAAGGGAATATTTTTGTCAATTAATTACATGGTACCTATGATAGGCATATATGCAATTAATTACATTTTTGGCAATCTATTTTGCTAAAAAATATTTTAATTGATTAATTAATTAAAATATTTGGATTGACCAAAGGTGTAAATGAAAATTCCAAAGATATTCTGGGCGTGGGTGGCAAAGTCATCTTGCAAAATTACCAAAGTGCCCCCAATGGTGCAACCAAGGCCCAAATTTTGCAAAATTCCCAAAATACCTCCACTAGTGAAGTCGGACATATTTTCCAAAGGGTCCCCAAAAATGCCCCAATGGTAGAGCTGAAATGCCCAAGATGGCCCCATGTTGGAGCTGAAATTCCCAAAATACCCCCACTGGTGAAGCTGAGCACATTTTCCAAAGAGTTCCCAAAAATGCCCCAATGGTGGAGCTAGAATGCCCAAGATGCCCCCATGTTGGAGCTGGAATGCTCAAAATACCCCCACTAGTGTAACTGGGCACATTTTCCAAAGAATTACCAAAAATGCCCCAATGGTGGAGCTAAAATTCCCAAGATGCCCTCATGTTAGAGCTAAAATTTTCACAATACCCCAATTAGTGAAGTTGGGCACATTTTCCAAGAGTTCCCAAAAATGACCCAATGGTAGAGCTGGAATGCCCAAGATGCCCCATGTTGGAGCTGGAATGCTCATAATACCCCCACTAGTGTAGTTGGGCACATTTTTCAAAGAGTTCCCAAAATGCCCCAATGGTGGAGCTATAATGCCCAAGATGCCCCCATGTTGGAGCTGGAATTCCCAAAATACCCAAATTGGTGAAGCTGAGCACATTTTCCAAGAGTTCCCAAAAATATCCCAATGGTGGAGATGTAATGCCCAAGATGCCCCCATGTTAGAGTTGAAATTTCAAAACTACCCCAAGAGGACCTCAAGCCTATAAATACCCCTCCCTCTTCTTGAAAAAAAAGGATTTTTTAGAAGAATTCTCTTCGAGAGAGAGAACTTGGAGGAGGAGTTTGAGGAATCTTCAAGAGGCAGGTGCCTCACTTGACATCGGTGGCCTTTGGCCACTAGTAATTTCTCTAGTGCCTGAGGGCACTCTGCCATGGCCCCACTATGTTACACACATGGGTCCCACCCATGCTGTGGGAATGGTGGGTCCCATATGGTCAATGGACAACAAAATATACTGAATTAGACATTTTAAACACATTAAAACCTGTTTAAACCCTGATTAAACCATGTAACTGCCCCATTAATCAGAAAATTAATGACATTATCTTAAATTAATTAAGAACTATTATTAACATTAATCACTATCATTAGTGTTAATTATAATTAGGCTTAATTAACTTAAAGTGTAATTAGGCTTAATTCATGTAACTTGGATCTTCGATCTCTCACAGTATAAATGGCAGAGATCGCCCGCTTGCAGTTTTCCATGAGATATTAGAAAACACCACTCACCAACTCATTCAAAAGCCTAAGTCTAAGAACGAGTAACTGAGTCGTGACTCACCGAGTCACTGAGTCAAACCTTAGCAAACACCACTCACCAACTCATTCAAAAGCCTAAGTCTAGGACCGAGTCACTAAGTCATGACTCACCGAGTCACTGAGTCAAACCTTAGCAAACACAACTCATTGACTTATCCTAAAGTTTAAATCTAGGATCAAGTCATTGAGTCATGACTCACCGAGTCAAACCTTAGCATATACCATTCATCAAAATAGTCAAAAGTCAAATCCAACCATCTTGGCCCACTTTTCCTAAACTTCTCATGGGTAATTGAGAGAGCTGAGCCAAATCCAGTCATCCTGGTCCCACTTTTCCTAAACTTCTCATGGGTCAATTGAGAGAGCCAAGCTAAACCCTGTTAACCTGGCCCACTCTTTCTAAGCTTCTCATGGGTCAATTAAGAGAGCCAAGCTAAACCCTGTTAACCTGGCTCACTCTTCCTAAGCTTCTCATGGGCAATGAGTGAAGGCTTAACCAAACCTAGGTCACCTGTTTTCTTCTGATATCTTTCAGGTCTAAACATAATAGAGATCACCCGGTTCTAAGTCCTTCCGAGATATGCCAATTAGGTCACAAAATATCTACTATCTCTATGATTTCTTATAGTCTAAACAATAGAGATCACCCGGTCTTGATTTCACCTGGGACAAATCAATTGGATCAAAACACCCATTTTCTAGTTGACCCAGTCTCTAGCAACCCAATCTAGAACCGTATG
Source organism: Pouteria campechiana (assembly GCA_036873735.1). Lineage (NCBI taxonomy): Eukaryota > Viridiplantae > Streptophyta > Magnoliopsida > Ericales > Sapotaceae > Pouteria > Pouteria campechiana. The sequence goes on along the minus strand of JAYJMB010061989.1, from coordinate 13,929 downwards.
ATCCCATCCGCCCATTGACTTGAGGCGATCTCCTAGATATCAAGTCATCACAATGTACTCGGCGATCCTAAAGACAACACACATCTATTTTGAGAGAGTGTGTGTGTTTTATTTTTAGATTTCTAAGATGCATTGTACTTTTTTTTTAATTAAGGTTTTTCTCCTATTGTGAAGATGTAATTAGGACCACTTGTGATCTGGGATGTGAACATACAAGTTTTCTAATGTACACAGTAAGTGTAATCAATTGAGGACAATCAATAAAAATGAGAATTGCTTGATTCATTCCAAAAATGACAAATCTTATGATGTAGTTCTATTTACTTATTTCTTCCTTATTTTTGTACTTGTTACAATATTAAAGATAAATGCCACAAGCAAAGGTATCTAATGAGAAAATGATAAAATAAAGAAAAGAAAAATCTATCGTTACAACTTGAAGCTTGATAGAAAGTACATGGAGCTACAATCTTTGTTTCATACTAATTGGAGTCACACTTCTTTAATCTCAATCATCCATATTATTCTTGAAACCTAATTTAGGCTTTTGAATTAGACAAGCTCGATCATAAAAGAATGGATGAATTTATTGCATCAACAAGCATTTTTTAATATTTTCCCTAATTATTCTTTGATAGATATCTTTTGCACCTAGTTTTGCTTGCAATGAAGAGTGGGAATAACACCCATGCTGCCGGATGCACTCCATCAACATAATCCACCACTTCCCAAAGACACCAACTTCAACTGACTTCTATTCTGTTTGAATAAGGCAGATCATCATTTTTGGTGAAAAAAATCCTAAACATGTTATTGTAACTACCTCTCCTTTTGACTGATAGTTGGATGATAGAGACCTGTTGAAATGATTAGATAGTTGAATGGCAGATATACTTCAATGGACATCTAGAATGAACGGACATCACTATCTAGGGTAGTTTGAATTGCATCCATTGATGTGCATGGCACGTAGTGTGAATGATCTAACTTGCAAATCTCATGTGAAACCTATATTTTAATGATCAATAAATTCATAGTATAACTAACATGAAAAAAATCAAGTTATAAAAAATACATTGTGCAACAAAGTTAGTGCAGGGCTATAGTCGAATAGCGCAGTGGCCCACAACTATCACAGCCTCCATAGCCACATCACAGTTACTGCTGATACCACCTGTAGTTTCCCCAGGAGAAGTGAAGTCATTAGACAACTGCAATAGATACACAACCACCTACAAGTATCTCTTGTGCCCTACAACCAAAGCCGGAGGTGCAACCACTCTACCTCCTGCCACATTAAAGAAAGAACTGCCTGACACACCCATGCAGCTTATAATATCACCTAGAGTGCAGTAGACTACCACAGCCGTTTGTGAATCGCTTGCAAATGGACAACAACCTAGATTTGGGAGAAAACTAGGGATACAACCATAACCAATGTGCCATGGTGCCTGCCATATGGCCTGCAGACTATAGCCGATTATCGTAATTACTTGCGGTCCACCTGATGCTTCAATGGGAAGAAATCTTGAACGTTCCATTATATTAAATGAGCACCAACTGCCCCTAATAGCTAAATTTTGAAGCCAACTATAAAGGGAGTTAATTTGGGATGTTCCAACCAATGTTATCAAAACCAGATCGATGGATGAACCGGTCAAGAGTTTGATTCATGATCCAACTGGTTCAACTGGCCAGTTCAACTGATTGAATTGGTTTTCTTTTTTTTTGAATTTTTTAAAATAATGCAATATGATTTTGAAAAATTTAAACCATTGATATTAATCCAAATATATAGATCTTTTGTATAATAATACACTATTTCAATTCACCCTTTTATTTTATTAATAAATTATAGTAACAAAAATTTCTCTATTTAATCATATCAGACTAGATCAGACTAATCAATTGACCAGTTCATAGTTGAACCGGTCTAATTGGCCGATTTGGTTCAGTTTTGATAATAATGGTTGCAATAGTTGTTGGAAGCATTAAGTGAACATTTATTCTTCATCTACTCAAGCAATAAAACAATTCAATCTTTCGAGTTCTTAAACCTTCAAAGTTTTTTATTAAAGGCTTGCACCTACTTCTTTGGAAGCTGATTTTACATTCAAAGTCAACATTAATCATCTTCAAAGTCTCCCATTGCACTATCAAAGAAGCACTACTTAAAACTGCAACATTTTACTTTCCTATTTCCATTTATTTATTGCCTTGAGTTGTTGTTGGAGACCAAATTCAAGAAGAGCAAACTTGATTGTTGGAGTGTGTCTCACAATCAACTTGTTGAGTTGCATTCACGCTCATTTGAGCTAGAATAAAGAAGAGTGTATCGACACTAAGTGTTTATATGCCCCCTTAAGCTAGAATTAAGAAGAGTGTAGGTGCACTAAGCTGTAATTAAGAAGAGTGCATGTGCATTAAGCTATAATTTCTATTGAGATAATGGAATCCAAGATACTAAGGAGAGTGCTTGGAAGAGTAAAATATAAAAGGTATCTTGAACTACAAAAAAATCCTTATCTACTATATGATTATTTGATTATTTGTATTATTTACTTCATTAAATTGCAAAGAAGGCTTTCTTTATATTTAAAAGGGGTTCTTATTAACCCTCTTAGATTAAGCCTTGCCTAAGGGAACAATATTTAGGCTTAAGGAAGCCTCTTCAGGGAGCCACGCTTAGCAAGGGGAGTGTATTCGAAAAAGACCTATGACGTAACTCATGATAGAAAAAAATAAAAGCAGAATAGGATGAGTTGCCAATGACCCCTATTACATTCACATAGCGGAAACATTGATCATTAGGGAGCATGGGATACAATTAGTGGTATGCATGAGCTGGGTTCGATTCAAGTTTAAGGTTGGCTAACCCTAACCCTATGTGTAAAATATGTGTCCAACCTTAAACCCTACACTACTTTTAAAACTTTTGCTCAATCTTTACCCTAACTCTTTAGGTTTGGGTTTTTAATATACACCCAAACATAAAAAGGTAAACAAAAACAATACCTTCTAATGCTTTAATTTGATGCCATCATGTGATAGTTTGGTGCACATTTGCCATCTATCATCCATCACTCTTTGCTAGACGAACACCAGATCATGCATCCATATATATATATATATATATATTTGTACTTTGGGAATGTAGTAGTAGACACATTCTCTCTACGTGGGACACGATTCCCACGAGATTCTTACCATCGCACCATTGGGATTTGGGTAGGGCCTGTAGAACTGGATTTATGCCGATCTTCCACCGTCTATTCACTTACTATTAAATACTCCTAGCCCGATGGTTAATGAGTCCGATACCCTTTATTGGAATTTAAAAAGGACTTCTTGCCTTGAAAAATGAATAAATATGTATTGAAATTTTCTATCATTTAATTAATTGATTATGTATTTGCCTTGTTAGATCTCGTTAAGTGATTTCATATAATCTCATCAAATGGGGAGTGATGGCTTCTTAGTAAATCAAATCAATGTAAGATTTGGGGTACAAACAATTATCTAGTAAAGGTTCTACGATTTTGATGGTTGGGGGGCATGTAGGTGCATGGGTCGCACATAGTGCCTATGTATCAACATCGTATTATGCCAGAGCAGCAACAATTCGAGCTCAAAAATATTATGGATTTAAGAATCGGTTTGATGTAATAGTGATCGGGTACACAAACACTGGATCCAGACCAAATCCACCATTTAGTCGGGTTCGGGTCGGGCTTTAACTAGTTTTTTTTAATAAAAAATTTATAGCCCAACCCTAGCTAAATTCGGGTTAGGTTTAGGTCGAACTCGAGCCCATGTACACCCCTAGATACAATGCGATAATGCTTGACAAATGGGCAAGCCAAGCAAGTGATAAGTTAAATGGAACTGTTAGCTAAATGGAAGTGCCACGTCATTCAAGTAGAAGCAAGCCTTTGGAAGCGTCATCCAACCAAGAGGCGTTGGAACTAATGCATTAAAAATAGAAAAAGTAGATCCCCATAAAAGAATTCTATCTCATGAGGGTAGGCACTGAAGATTGAGCAAAATGAGAAGACGAATTCCACCATATCTTCTTGAGAGGAATTAGTCTTAGGAAATCAAAATATGAGATAAGTTTTACAATTAGTAAACTAGCCATGTCAGATTCTTACTTCGATAAGAGATCTAATCCAACCATGATTTAGTTCCTTAAGACTTCAAATAGAACCAAAAATGTTTTATCAAAAGGACTCTTTAAAGAACTAAGAATGTATAATCCTTTGGAATCCTTCTCTAGATAGAAATTCTCATTTAACTATGACTGTCGCGGTATATCAACCTAAGTTCAATGATAAATACACATGGCATGCACACCTCAAAATAAATTCTCTTTGGATTATGTATACGCTCTAACTAAGGTCCTTTGTTGACTTGGGTATCGTAATGCTAAGGCCGGGACTACCTTGGCGGCCTTGAAATTTTCTCCACATTCATTCAGGATTATCTAGAGAACGATTTAGGCGCCAAACACTTATATTTTCAATGAGAATTTTATTTTTTGTTGTTAATATTAGTTATTTTATATTGTTTGTACAACGCAACATCACAATACTGCAAGGACCCGATTGAATCGGTTGGTCCAACCGCTAACCAGGCTACAGATCGGTTCGGTTTATTCACACTAATTAATAGTACGTCTGATGCAATCGGTTAAACGAGTTCAGCTGTTTAAAGAAAAAAAATAAAAAAATAAAATATAAATACAAAAATTATTATTCAAGTAATTATTATAGGACAATTCTATAATGCCAATGTATTGGTTGAAACTAGTTTGATTCACCATTAGGACCGGATGGAACCGAATGGAATCAGGACTGGTTTAATTACCCACGCGGACACGGATTTGATCAAATTGCTACAATATTTACACCCGTTTAGTATCCCATCCCTTTTAAACTTCCTTTTTCATAAACGCGAGCACACTGCTATGAATGGTCTATCTTTTAAACCCCTTCATTCTTTATATGAATACTGTTGATAACCCATTGCAGGGTTCGTCACGTCCATAGTTCTCTCGTTCAACCTTGTGAACGGAGGTGATCCACCTATCATGGCTCCTTTATAATATTAACCTGTCTTAAAGAAACAATGCGCTTCATGTCGTGGATCATGACTGTAATCGAGTAATAAAACACCCACAGATGAGCACATTTTCGTCTTTCCAAAGATTCCACCTTTATCTAACCGACCATTTCTTTTTTTCATATCCCCCCATTTCTCCTTGAAAAAGAGAGGAGAGAGAAATACAAGAACTGCTGAAGCTCATCGCAAAGGCAGGGAGAGAGACAGGGAGAGGAGAGATGTCATCTTTTGACACATACAGCAATGACGGAGAAGAGGGCGTAATCCACCAGTCGTCGACGACCCGCCCCTTCGACGAAGATGGCTACATGGGCTACGACCCTCGCCTCCCTTCTCAGCGCTACGAGGCTTCCTCCTTCCCCAATTTCGCCGAAGACGAGGAAGAAGACCACCCGATCCATGCCAACGACATTCCCGTCCACCACATGCCCACTCCTCCCCCGCCGCCCACCTTGGACGATGACGGTATCCCCCACTCTCCTGACACCTACGGTTTCCGCTCCGATCCCATCCCAGACGACTCTCCTTCTCCTTTCAATGCTCCACCCCCGGAATCCAATGGCAAGGCCTATGGAATTGACGAGGGGCTCTTCTCTTCCGACGGGCCTGTCCTCCCGCCTCCGGAGGAGATGCGCGAGGAAGGGTTTATGCTCCGAGAATGGCGACGGTCAGATCTTGTTTCCCTTCCCTTGATCTGAATTTTCCTTGCCTGAATTCTTCCGGCTGCTAATCTTCGTTGTTTGGATCTGTTGCTTTTTTCATCAGATCTGCATGAAATGATTAGATCCGTCTTTGTCTCTTTAAGAATTTTGTTATTGCAGCTTAAAGCTTCTGCACAAGTGCGGTATATGCATACTATAACCTGCGCGTGTGTGCGCTGTGATTTATTTCCTTTCCTTTTCTTTTCCTTTTTTGCTGATTTTTGATAAAATTGAGTTTTTATTTTTTACCTGGTTTTGAATTTTTTGGTTGCATGTGCTCCACAAAATATTTTAATTATACATACTTATATATTTGATCTGCTTCTTGATAGAAGGATAATGGGTAGAGAGGATGAAATGGTGTGCAGAATGGGCTATGTTTCCTTTTTAAATGCATCTGGATTTGCTGTGCGATGGGTGGAACTTGTGAACTGTAGGGCATTAGAATATTAATGTCCAGGCTGGGTGCTGTTTTCTGTGCATGTTGAATGCTTTCCTAGCGACTTGAAATACGATCCTTGGACAGAGAATAACATTATGATAAATTAATACAGTCACAATCTTCTGGGACAACTATATGGCACCTGTTTTTAACTGTTAAGATCCAATGCTCGATGGAAAATCAATTTGAATGTTTTTTGATATCTGTAAATGACTGCAATAAGAATCTGTTGGAGGTGGAAAACTTAGTTTGTTTGATCTTATTAAGGCTTTAAGTTATGGAAATCCTTAATCATGATAATTAATCTTCTCAATCTTACATAATATGGCATGTTTTAATTGTGACTGGTCAATCTTCTTGAGCTGTCAGATCTGTCAGTTAAACAAAACTGTTGCACATTTACTTGTGCTTGTGGATGGATTGGTATGGAATTCCATTATTGTCTATATGGCTTCTCAACATTTTGCCAACCTTAAGAATTTCCATGAATCCTCGGTATTCACACAATTAAGTTACAGATTGTCTCTTGAAACTTCCCATGTTATATTCCTTTTTATGAGAGACTTTGTGACAGTGATCCAATATTTAAGGGAGTAATTTTGATGCTTTTCATTAGCTTTAGAGCAACATATTATTAGAGTAAAATGTTGCCTTCATTTCAAAATGCATGAACAAAATTCATGTGAGAGGGTAGCAAGTAACATCACAGTGGGAAGATGGCAAAGTTTGAGCCATTTTTGCTTGGAAATGGCCATCTGGTGAGGGTCGTTATGGTGTCTCTCAACTGTAAGATAGAGATGTAGCATAATATATGCTCCATCTAAAGAAGAGCTTTGGAGGTTGGTTGTATCAACAACCTGAGGTTTAATAGATTAAAATTGATGCTTCCTATTAGTTTTGGAGCTTTTGGAGCAATGGTTTCACCTCTCTAATTCTGGATATGATTCGTTGTTAGAATCTGGTTTCTTTAAAAATGCATGGCTTGAGGACATAGACTTGTTTTAAAGTTCCATCGACTTGTTTTAAAGTTACAAATTTCATTTTATGATATATGAGGAAAGGCTGAGATGGGAGCTTCAGTGAGCTCATAAAGGCTTAGTAGCATGAAATGTTCTTTGAAGTTATTCAATCGATGATGAGCCAAGGGATCTCTTCCTTTCTTTGTACCCATTATTGCAAATTTTATTTGTGGGTGAGGAATTTTTGAAGTGGTTGACTGACATTATGGTCCATTTGAGGTTCTAGATAGTGGGTGCTGGCTACTTATAAACTTTGTATTTAGAAGAAATAGGAGCAAAGAAAATTAGCAGCTTCATCTGACTTATATTGATGTTGGCAGACTATATATTCTGGCCACTATTCGATGGATATTAGGCATGGGCTATTTCTCAAAATCTATCTCCTAGTTCGAATGTTAGTTCTTGCGTGGAAGCTGTGGGTATCCGCCTATGGGCTTTGATTCTTTTTGCAATGCATGGTGTGGCTTAATGAGGGGTTTCAGGCTAGTTATGTTCTGACAGAGATATCAATGTTTGTCTAGACATCTATCAAATGCACTGCTGCAATTATTTTCTTAAGATTCTAGAAAATGATTATTTATCCATATCATGTTCCTTGCATCTAAATCAGTGATTGAGCCCTAAGTGAGCAACATAGACAAATGATCTAATCCAAATGGTCCAAACATTATGACTGAATAGCGTCACTAGATCAACCCAATCCATCCAAATGCACTCCAATTTTGTGTGTTGATTTGAACCATTGTTTGGGCTAATAAGGTGATATGTATTGTTTTAATGAAGAAATTATTTCAAACGGTGTGACTATGGACATGAGGTCATAGGTGAAGGCTAATTTTTTTTTTCACTTTTTTTTTTAAATTTATTAGTTTATCTGACCAACTGCAATAGATGCCTCTTAAAGTAATCATTTTGAAGTCATGCGCTTCCATGCCTATAAAAATTTGAGTATGGTTGAAGGTACAAGTGTTGAGACATTGAAGAATGAGGTCAACAAGTTTATTCATAAAGATGAATGTATTTCTAAGATGAAGAAGAAAAATTTCAAGAGGCATCACACAAGGGCTAAAGTAACAACACATCACTTTAGATTTATATGCTCTTCCTTTATGAAGATTTCCAAGCCTACGAAGCAAAAGACGAGAATAAAAAAGAAGAAGAAGAATCAAATGGTGCTTTCTAAAGTGTTGTCCAACCCATGAGAATCCAATTCGACATGTTGGACCACATCATCAACTTCTATTGAAGCTAAAGAAGACATGCTAAAAAGTTGGATTTTGGCTAATATCTCCATCTGAACTCGAGGACGAGGTTTTTTTTTATTTTTTTAGGCTGAGGAGAATGATATAAAGCATCATGAAGCCATATATAAATTATGGTTTATTTATTTTTAGGAATTTCTTATTTAAGATTTTTGGGATTTTATGTGTATTTCAAGTGATTAGCTTATGGATCAACTTGATGGATGGTTTAGATTGTTGTATTTATTTATTTATTTATCTACTTAGAGTTTTATTTATACACAATATATTAGGGTTTCATTAGGTTTCCTTAATGTTCTATAAATAGTTTACTTTGTAGGAGGTTTAGAAAAGTTCTATGATTGATGAATTATTGATTGAGAGTTATTGATATTTCTTGCTTTGTTTTTTCTGTTTCTTTCCTCTAATTCATCTAAATTTCTCTCATTTCATCTCTTCTTTTCCCTATTAAGAGAATCTTTCTCTTTCTTCCGAAGTCTTTCCTATTTTTTTTGATTTAGGGTATCTTGTCCTATATCACTAATTGTCTCTAGTTGGTTTTCTCTGCTATTATATGCCACTAGTCTTTGTGACTTCAGCTTAAGACATGTTTTGGATTCTGAGGATTGCGATATTACCTGGAAAAAAAAACTTTTGTTCTTCATGTTTTGATGCATGACTTAGATATGGGTTTTTGTGACTAGACTGCTACTTCTGTTAACTTAAACAATTGCTCTAGATTCTCTTCGGTTGATTAAGTTGCAATGCAAATTTATATCTACAAAGAGAATATCTTACACTTGCTTATTTCAGTATGGTATAAACTTTAAGCATGCAAGGGCCATAATAATTATTCATGTCATGACATGTTTTCATTTGTATGTGATTTTATATGTAAATCTGTATTTCATATGTTTAATTTACTGGAATTGACTTATATTATCTGTTCCTGGCATAAAGTATTGGTGGAATTAAACTACCACATACCAGACTTAATTAACCTTGATTTGAATGGGAAATATTTTGTAATCATGCCAGAAGGTTGCAGGGATCTCTTAAGCTTTTAATTTGTAAGAGCATGTGAAATGTAGGAAAATTTCAAGCCAACTCACGGAGGTTAACTCGACTAAATTAACTTGAGTTACAAGAATCACATCAACCTAAGAAATTATTAAGTTTCATTGTGTGACAATTGTACATATTTGATGAATTTTTCCCATATGGATTTATTATGATGGTTTATTTTGTACTTCATATGGCTATAACTTCATACATTTTCGATAGCCTATTACACAAACCAAATGCAACCTTACATAAACCAAACCAAATAACACGTGGCATGTTAGTGTTCTGATGATTGGTACCATCGCATTTGCTGCTGGTTGGGAATATGAAAACATGTATTGTTATTCTTGATAAAAAAAAATGTAATGCTGACTGAGGGAAACATTTACCAAAGATGGGTAAGATGTTTTGATTACCCATGGGAATGCCTTTTATGATATAAAGTGTTTACACATTACACATACTATTCACATTGGTTTTTCAAAGAGTTGATATGCTGTCTTATATAGATATTCAAAATCAGAACTGTGAGTCAAATGCTCTTGGACGAGTAATAGGTGTGCTGGCGCGGTTTGGGAGAGAAGTTTATTTCCTGTATATTGAATGTAGTTTATCACTCTGAAGTCATAAGAACTTGGTAAATTGATAAAAATTGTGGCATCCATTTGAGGAGAGCAGCATGATCAAACATCATCCCAGAAGCAAATTAGCTTATCAGTACCCAATCAAAAGTCTGTCGAGCTTGCTAAAAGTCTTTGTACCAAATAGGACATTATATTCCATGAGGGAAAACCCTTGATTAAAAGGAACAATGTAATATGCCTGGGATACAATGGAAAACTGTATGCCATGTCCTGATTTATTCATAGCTTTGAAAATCAGATACAATATGTCCAAAGTACTGGCATTGCCCTATATGCATTATAGGTTATTTTAGGTGGGTTTAAGAAAAGTGGTTTATTCTCCTCTTTCTTCCCTTTTCATCCCCTGGAGAGGATCTTTCCTCTTTCTTCTGAATTCTTCCCCATATCATGCTACATCAATCCATATAACAATTATTTGTACATCTATGCAAGATCGTCCATCCAACAACAACAATCCATTATTCATTCATCTATCTTTGAATCCTCTCAACTGTCTAATTGCTAGTTCATTCATACAGCTTACTTCCCATCAATTTGTACATGGAAGGAATTCATACAGGAATGAATGATGAGGAAACACTCACCTCCACACACCCCAAGGGGAAAAGGAAAAGATGGTCATCATTACTTTATATTTTTGCCAGGATTTTCATATGAGGGTTTATAAAGTGATGCAAAATAATTTTAAAATTCAAATTTTTTTTTTTGCTAGTAAGCATGGAAGCAAGAAGGCTAAGGTTTCTTTTGTAATATTTCAAAATTAGGTTTTTAATGAGAAGAGGGCTATTTTGTATGATGTGGGAATACGAAGAAGAAGAAAACAGATGGGAGAGAATATAATGAGGATGAAGAAGCAGAAAAAAAATCCCTTAGGGTGTGTTTGATTTGAAGTAAAAAAGCTGCAAAAAAAGAGGCAAAGTGAAAGAGGATATGATGACATTATAAGTGATTGGCATCGTAAAGTGAAAGTGCAATGTCATATCGGCATAGAAAGGAGAGAAAAAAGGAGCTTTTACCACCCATGGTTTTAAATATCTGAAATGATACAACTAGGTTGTATTGGTATTAGCATGAGCTGATAAATAATGCAGGCGCATGTTGGGTAGGCTAAAAGAAGTTGGCCCATATTGACTATTATGACAGCCTTACAGTGGTTGGCATTCTTTTTTGCAATAAAAGACTATTGTCTTAGGGAAAATTGAATTTTCCCCACTTCAAGCAGCATTCCATTATCATAAAATCCAATTTCGACTCCATTGGATTGGTTAAGACCAATCAAAATAAGTTTTTTTAAGTGATTTATGGTATTTTGAAATATCATTCAAGTTTAATGGAAAAGAAATTAATAACTTAAATGAAAAGAATTCCTTTTCTCTTTAAGATTTGCGTAGGGGAAATAGAAACCATTTTCAATTGTAGTAGAGGATCTAATAACTTGTTATTTAAACTTCAAACTACATATCTAATGTTGAAATTGTGGTCAACATTTGGGTTAAAACTTAAGAAAAATCTCAAACGAAGGTATTGTTGAAGGTAGTTTTTTGGATGGTTTCTAGGTTTGGTTGGTGTTTAGGAATGAAAATGTTGCCACCTGCGAACGAATAATAGTCACAATAATGCAGGTTAAGAGAATGAATGTGTCTGTTCTCTCAATGGCAAAAATAGAGTGCATTAGTAAAAACCAACTATTTACAAAAATGCATATTCCATTCATTCCTCTATCTTACATCATCAGAAAGTACATATAGTTCTATATCTTTAATTTTACATTTTTGAAGAGAAAACCCTTGATTAATGAGACAAATGAACCATGTTAAAGTGATAAAGCAAAGTGACAAAACAAAACATGAGTGCGAATTGTGAGTTTTGATAAACCAAGCATGACTCTAGGTTTACAACAATAAACATAGAAAAGATGGATGGAAGGTCAAGACACCCTACGAACTCGAGAAGGGATATGGGAGGTGTGAGTCTTGGTAAACCTAGCACATCGACTGATACACGGGAAAAACAAGTCCGCCTTGCAAGTGGGACACAGTGGAAAGCTTGCCTACAAGTGAAGCTAACCGGGATGGAAGAAATGTCTTGCGAACCCAATTGGGGTGCGGGAGGTGTGAGTCTTGGTAAACCAGGCACACAACTGACTCAGGAGATAGATTGGCATGCCCTACAAGCGAAGCCAGAATGGAAAGGACGCCTTACGAACCTAACCAAAGAAGATGACAAGGTGCCCTAATCAATAAGAGATGTGGGAGGTGTGAGTCTTGGTTGACCAAGCACACCGACTAATCCACAGGAAGGAAAAGTCTGTCCTACAAGTGGGACTTGGTGGAAAGCTTGCCAAGCTTACTAGGATTGAAGGAATGCCTTGCGAACTCAATTGAGGTGCGGGAGGTGTGAGTTTTGGCAAACCAAGTACACCAGTTGACCTATGGGATATGTTGATGAGATATCTGGGGAAGAAAATGTTAAGTCCACCCAGCAAGGAAATTTAAATTAAAATGAAAGGGAACATGATTTCTAGGTGGTGGACCTTCTCATAGCATTTTGACAGCATTTCGCCATGTAATCATCTACATGTGAGCTTGTTAGTATCGGAATGGACAATACTTTGTCTAGATCAAACAGTTGCTAAGTATGGAGAATCCTGTGTGGGATGAGAATGATCACCACATCTCCATTAGACAGAGCATCATGAGTGATCTAGCAGCGGAGAGATCGTGAATGTTAGAGTCAACACGATTCCATGGTGGACGCAGCTTAGAAGCTAGGCATAGTTCTCAACTGAAGTTAGAAAAAGAGAAAAATTACAGTAGCAAGGAGGGGGAGAAGACCGTGGTAACAGAGAGGAGTTGAAGTTAGCAATCCGGTAGCATTTCGCCACGGAATCGTCTCAAATAAACTAACAGTCTCCAAACAATGATTCCCCTAGAACAAGCAGATTAGGTAGTGGCTAAGCATGGAGAATCCTACGTGGGGTAGAGCAATCACCACGTCTCCATCAGACAAAGTATCGCAAGCGATCTAAGAGTGGCAGCATCATGAACCTCAGAGTCAATATGATTCCAAGGCGGATGTAACTTAGAAGCTAAGAGTAGTCCTTAAATATAGCTTGAGAAAGAGAAAAATAAGCAGAGAAGTAGAGAGAGTAGCCATTCGTGATGATGACTTTGGCGGTTGAAAGATGACAATAGCATGTAAATATAACTTCGGCATTAGGGAGAGGTGACTTAGCACTCCGATAGCATTTCGCCATGAATTCGTTTCAAATAGACATGATAGTTCTCAAACAACGAGCTTCTAAACCCGTCAGATTATACAGATACTAAGCATGGAGAACTTTGCATAGGATAGAGATACCACGTCTCCATCAGGTAGAGTATCATGGGCACTCTAAGATCGGAAGTATTATGGACATCAGAGTCTACATGATTTCATGGCGGACGCAACTTAGAAACTAAGCGTAGTCCTCAATTGTCGACCGATAAGAACATGTTAAAACAAGCAACATATAGAGGAGGAAGTGAGGCCCAATATGCGCTCGTTTTGAATTACATGGACGGTCTAAATGGATAGCCTAGGACCAAAGGGCGGCAACTTGCCTCTAGCGGGAGGTCTCTCTAATAGAGTAGGAGTTCTCTCTCTCTCTCTCTCTCTCTCTCTCTCTCTCTCTCTCTAGATGTCCTTTAAACGAGA
>JAYJMB010061978.1:0-26226 GCA_036873735.1 Pouteria campechiana | reverse complement strand
AGTATATTTAGGAATCAAATAGGTGCAAAAGATGAAGTATTACGAGAATAAAATATGACATTTTGCATTCTCATCAGAGTTGCAAAGAGATTTGAAGATTGAGGATCAATAAACACTTGCAACTACTATTGGAACGTCCCAAATTAACTCTTTTTTTAGTAGAATTCAAATTCTAGGCATTGGGGGTAAGTGATACTCATTTAATGTTAGGGAAATGTTTAAATTTTTTACCATTTAAGTACTGTGACTTTAGATGTCTGAAACAAGAATTTCAGACTTCTGACCTTCATGACTCTTTAGTGTCCAAAAACAAGTAGCAAGTGTTTTAGAACTCTGAAATTATAACTTGAGAACTCTAAATATCATGACTCTGCAATGTAGTACTCCTTCAAAACTCTTAAAAACTTACTTCGGAAGTCTGAATTTTTGTAACTTCAAAATACTTCTTGTAGATAAAAATTTCTTCCTCTAAGTTATTTTTCATGCCTCTAAAAGTCATTATAAATTTCTAAACTTGTAACTTTGAGTTATAGAAAGTTCATCCATTTCATAATACTATTTCAAACTTCTAAAATTTGTAACTTTTGAAATCACAAGAGCAAAAACTTCTTCCTTTGAAAGGTTCTTTCAAACCTCTAAATGTTGTAACTTTGGATTGCGATGTGTTCTTCAATTGGACAACAAACTTTCAAACCTCTAAATATCATTACATTGAAAATGCAATAAGGTCTTCATGCTTCTGAAGGGTCAATTCAAATATTTAAATATTAAGATATCAAGTTTTCAATCCTTTGAACATCGTATCTTTGGAGTGTAACATTGTAACATCCCACTTTTCGAGCGCTACTATAGGATAGTATCATGAGGAACCCTAGATAGAGTCTTCCTTGTATTGTCCATGTTTAACTTGTACAATCCATTATTCTGTATAATCATACATATCAAAATCAACATAAACTGAACATAATACACCAATAGCCTGCCTAGAATCAATAATCATATTGTGATGGAGGTAGTCAGAGAAATTGCATACCCATCCTATTATATGACATGCCAGCTAAAAAAAACAAAAATCAAAACAAGGTGAGTCAGGTACTCAGTAAGTAGGTATACAATTAAATAGGAATTAAACAATAAAGTATCAAAATCATAAGTAATTCACATTATACACAAGTTCACAACATACAATGTCTCACATTAATGCTACAATGAACCTTTACTATAATGCATGTGACTCCTATTTAGCTTATCTTTATCTCATTCACAACACACCCCCCTTCTCTGAGTTCTCTCATTCCCTAACCAGACTTTATCAGTCTATCATCATGCCTAATCATTCTCCTGGTGGCAGTCAATAGAAGAGACAACACCCCTCTTTTGCTTTGGTGTATTCTGGTCCCTCCCTATACCCTCAGCTACAAAACCTTCTAGGCCCACTACAGTAGTGGTGCCTCGCCCTCTTTGCTCCACAGAGATCAAAAGTTCTCTATCCACAGCTAATGGAAAAATTATGTAAGTCACATAAACTAGGCCTTCCAAGTCGCCACGCCAACCTGGCGAATTCATATTTGGCCATATGGCTCCCATGCCATTCGACATATCACATCTATAAACATGTCATCCCACTACGTAATATATCCAGCCATATAGGTCACCACGCCAACAAGGCATATCATATTTGACTATATAGGCCACCACACCATTCAGGCATATCATATCCGGCTATACAGGCCATCACACCATTCAAGCGTATCATATTTGTAAACATGTCATCTCGGGATAACATAATTTACATGTTCCAAAATCATTACATATTATTCTAGCAATTTTACATTTTATTTTCTTGCCTCAATCCCTAAAATTACTCCAATTCTTCTAAAATAAAACATTATCAAAAAGCTCCAACAAATCCATTATTTAAATAAAAAATTCCAAGCTTTTATTGTTCTAGATCCGTGTCGCCCAATTTTTTGCCCATGCTGCCTATCCATTCTTCACATTGGCATCGTGACGCCCAATTCGCTGCCAACTTGTCACCTTAATTCCTTGCCCCGTTCATGCCATCTTTTATCCCACTCATGAACATACTAAACCTTTCTTTTTAAGCCAAATTTTACTTCATTTATATGTCTATAATCACTGTCCATTCTATGTGTTAGTTATTCATGATATTCATGTGCTTTAGTCAATTCATACTCATGATTTTAAATGGACTCTTATACATGATCATGTCCAATCATAAACTAATATGCAACTATACACATGTTCTTGCATTTACTAATATATTACTAACTTCATGTGCACTCTATATTCCTTATTTCCTAATGATGGTGCTACAATGTCACATATCAAACATGACAAAAACATAATACGACAAATCTTAATGAAAACCAGAATTCGATGCCCGGTATGCATGTTCATATAATTCAATATAGATACATAAAGAAATATAACTAAATGAATTTACTTATATTTATACGATAATCATACTTCTTTAACCTTAAGCTCTGAAATTTCAAATCCAATATCACGATCAACAAATCTTACACGTAGCGTACATGTCCCATTAGCGTTTTCATGCCAACACAGTCTACAAATCATCAATAGCTTAGTCCTTAGCTTAAATTTATAAACTAATTCTTCTAGGGTTTGCCCAATTATCTAGGTTAACACTTGATTAAGAGGTAATTAAAGGTTCAATAACAAGGGTTAGTCATGGTATACTATTCTTGACGTCATTTCATCGCATAGCTGATATGCACTTTTCAAATTTCACATTTATAGGTATAAATAGTTTAGGATTTCTTTCTAACTTACAAAATAAACATGTAATAATACGAATTAGACCCAAATTATCAATCACAACACCCAATTCATGGCTAAATTTGCATTTTCCCCAATTTTGAACCTTTCTTACCCTACTTCTCTACAACCACTGCCCCATAAGCCCCAAATTCAGAAATTTCATATAGTAAAACTATTCTATGTATGAAAGAATCATTTACCTACTAATTTCCCTTAATCAATCTCCACAAAAATTGTTGCAGAGTAATTTTCCCAAATTCTCATTTGTTTCTAACGCTCCAACTTGCCAAATCCAACATTTTTGTTGTTTCGAGTGGCCGCACTACATTATCTCATTGATTTTCTCACTTTTATTCATCAAAATCCATCAAGATCTAGAATTCTCAAAGCCAGTGGGACATCTAAGATGGCTAAAACATGAAAATGGGTTTTGTAAGGCTAGTGAAACATTTTAAGCTCCTCCACCTTCAGTGCTCAATGGCACATACACATGCACCCTTGTTTGCTTTACCTTTTGCAGCATTTTCAACTTCATTCTATTTAATAGACCATAAGACATATATCATTATTTATATTTTTCATGATTTTATCAATTTATCTTGCTAATTTCTTCAAATTTTTAATAATCACACATGTACCATACCTCAAAATTTCAAGACATCACAAACACATTCTTTATGCCTCTAAAATGCTATTTCAAACTTTTGAAAGTAATGGTCTCGGAATATAGCAAGTTTTTTTCATTATAATAAGTTTTTAGAACTTCCAAAAATTGGGGTATTCTTCTGAAGCTTCCTTTAAAAGTTATTGTAACACATGAGAAGATATCACTTCAGACCCTCTAAAATTAAACTTTAGACCCTTTGAAGGTCCAGTCATCCCTCTGAAGATTATTGTAACTGGTCACTATAGCAACTAGGCGGCAAATGCTTTAGAGCTCAGAATGCATTACTTCAGAACCTCACTGCATCAATTTACCAAAGCAATTTACTGTAGCAAAGTTACTGTAGTTGCATGTTGAAAATTTTTAATTTTGTTATCAACATCTTCAAACCTCTGAATCATCCTCTAAAACTATGGTAACTGTCCTCTAAATGTAGTTTTCTTATTTTAAGTGATTTTCAAAGTTTTTCCAAGATATCTTAAATAGAGAAACCATGTCTTCTTTTTTCTATGCTTTCATGTATTCTTATATAAACTTTTGGCATGCATATTTTTGGATGTGTTGGAATTAATTGCTTCTACACTTCTTGGAAAGCAATGTTATTAGTTCTTGTAAACAAGTTTTGTTGTCTTCTCACTTGACTCCACATTCTCTCCAAAACCTTATTTGCTTAAGCCTAAGTTATAAACAAGTTTCGTTATCATAATAACTATACACTTGACTTAACATTGACTACCATCTTAATACACATAAAACTAAAGGCAAAAGGTGAACAAAACAAACAAAAAAGGCAAAATAACACAGTTGGAAGAAAACCTAGAACCAAGTAGAAATCAAAAAAATCCACCTTAATACAAGAGATAAATATACACCTGGGGATGTACAAGCAGTAGAAAGAGATGCAACGAGAAAAAATTATCTCTATTGTGCCCTTTCTCCTTCTAAGTTTGAAAAGATCTCATCATATGACACTATAAAAGAGATATAGGATAAACTCCAGGAGGCCCATAAAGGTACTAACCAAGTGAAGGAGGTATAGATAAATTTTCTTGTACGTGATTATGAATCCTTTGTAATAAAGGATTCAAAATCTATTACTAAAATATTTGGTAGGTCTCAAAAGATCACCAGTGTATTGAAAAACCTTGGTACAAAATATATAGAACTGAAGCTTATGAAGAGAATCTTAAGATCTCTACCAAGTAATGAATATAAAAGTAATAGCCATCCAAGAAGCAAAAAACCTAGATTAGATGATGGTCGAAGAGCTAATGGCATCTCTTATGACTCATGAAATCTTGATGAAATAGAAGGCACCTAAAGAGCCTCAAAGCAAACATGTCATTGCCTTGATGGCAGACTCTAAAGAAGAAGCATCCTCTAGTGGAGAGGATGATGAAGAGATGAATATGCTCTCTTGGAGATTCAAGACTTTGATAAAGAAGAAAAGAGTTAAAGGAAGGTCCAACAATTCCAGGAGTAGAGCCAAAAAGAAGAATTTGCTCATCTACTACAATTGTAAACATCCAAGGCACTTACAATATAACTATCCTCAATCGAAGAAAAATGAAAAAAAAAAATAAGAAGAGTTGGAGAAGAAATATCACTCTTACTTTGACAAGAAGAACAATAATAATATATATCACTCTCAAAGCAAACAATTCCAGGAGCAAAGATAAGAAGAACAATAACAATAATATAAGTTTTAAAATTGCAAAACTTTTTCTTTCCTTTGAATGAATTCTCTATTTATAAGCTCTGGATAAAGTCATAGCCATTTGAAATTCTAATGGTGAGACTTTAGCTATTGAAAAATATATTTGGAAATTGAATATAATATTTTAGTGGTAATGACAAATCTCTATCATATCCTTCGTTAATTGAGTGCACCCTAAAGACCTCTATGATTTCTTCTATTGATTCCTCTATTGCAATGACCATTGGCAATTTTAATGACAAAACTCTGTGAGCACAAAAATTTCCTTTGATTATTCCTCTATCAATTATTGGAGGAAGGATCAAAACTTTCAAAGGTAATGATAAACCTCTATCACCAGTCACTTTTCCTTCATGGATTCCTCTGTTAGCTTTAACAACTCCAACTACTCTCAACTACTTCCAACGACTAGTTCCAGACCTCTACCATTTTAAAAATTCCTCTATGATGTACCTTCTGAAGTGCTTTTAGCTTGAACACATTTCTTACTTCTTTCAGAAACCTTTGTTAAAGGATTTCTTTCCTCTATGCATTTCTCTATCTTGCGAACTTGAGTAGAAACTTAGCATATATATATTTTCGTCCATCTTGACTCAATTTATGGTGTGTTTGGACTGCTTTAAGTTGTTTTTTAATAAATTTTCAATCCTTTAACATGTTTACTTTGATTCTTTTGTGTTATACTTATATTTTTCATTTTAAATTCTGCAACACTTGGAAATAAAGTCATTAGTAGTCTCTTTTCTCATTCCTATATTTGCTCATTATTAAAACCAAGCTGTTGTTAAACATTTATCATCCAAATCAAGCCTTTACTAAGCTCGGAGTCCTTATATTCATTTTTAAAGTCAAGTTTTTAGATGGTTTGGACTCAACATATCTCAGGAAGGATTCAAGGCTAGGTAATCTCTTTGTATTTGGACTTAAAAGAGACTAGGAAAAAGGTAAGTGCACTGCTTAGGAATGAAGGGTACTTTAACTAAGTTATAACAAAGTTTGACTTGGTGAGTCACAATTTTAGTAACTCGATGATTTTAATTGTCTCATATTCTTGAGAGAAGCTAAGGAAGTATAAGACTAGGCAAACTAAGTGTTTTAACTTAGTGCATTATAACTTGAGACTTGATGAGGGCTTAGCTCTCTAAATTACCCTTAAGAAGCTTGGGAATAATGAGACCAAGTCGACTGAGTTTGGTTAACCAAAGTGGTTTTGCTAGGGTTGACTTAGTAAATTAACTTAATCTTAGATGATAATTGAGTGAGTAGTGTTTCCAATATCCTATAGAAAATGAGAAGTAGGCATTCTCTTCTATTTAATCTGTGAGAGACCATGAAGACATGTTAGATAAATTAAGCCTAATTATGCATAATAATTAAGTCTAACCATGATTAGCAATAATAACAATTCATAACATTCTTTTCCAATTAGCTTAAGACATTAGGTAAAATAAATGTCATCATCTACTTAATGTTGTGAATTGTTTTCTAGAGTAACTCTATCATTCTCAATGTTTAATTCATGTTTGAATAGGTTTTAATGAGTTTTAATTATCCAAAATAATATTTTTTTGTTGTTCATTGCAATTGTGTAGGCTCACCATTACCACAACATGGGTAAGACCCATGCATGTGTTATGGTAGGCCATGACAGAGTGCCCTTAACCACTAAGAAAAAATTACTAGTATCGTCAAGGGAGGCAGGTATTTATCTCTTTGAAAATCCTCAAGCCTTCAAAAATGTGTCGAGAGCTCTCTTTCAAATGAGAGAGGTAAGGCCTATTTATAGACTCCCGTGGCCTAACTCTACTCTTTAGGAAGAATTTGTTCTTTGACTCCCTTATTGGTCCCATGTAGTCAATAGCTCAAGAATAGAAGGGTGAATTGAGCATATAAAAATTATGGCCAAATAAAAATTAATGAGCTAAGCAGGAATAGTGATGTAGCACATATGTCATTTTCATATCTGTTCAGTCATAGTTACTACTTCACTTCCAGATTCAGCTTCTCTTAGCCAATGACATTTCAAGCAGGTAATTGTGTGTGTATGTGATGCGAAGTGAAATATAATCATGCGACAGTTAGATGCAAAGTGAGGCAATCAAGCAGATAATACATATAATAATTTTTATAGTGGTTTGGGAATCTTGTCCTTATATCTACTCTTCCAAGAGTACATACTTATTGTGTCTTGAGTTTTACTATATTCCATATAATAGAAGTACACTGGTGCTCCCAGCACTCATCTAGATTCTAGCTCTAGGGGGCATAAATAGTATTCCCAACACTCTTCTGGATTTTAGCTCCAATGGGCATAAACATAGTGCTCTCAACACTCTTCTGGTATTTACGAGCTCACCAGAAAACTCACTGATTTCGAAGATCACCAGCAAACTTGTTTATTTTTCAAAGCTCACCAATAACTTATATGGTTTTCTTGAGCTCACCATAAACTCATATAGCTTATTATTAACACTTATTTTGTACATTACATTGCCTCTTATACTAGGCTAATTTGTACATCGTTTAAGCACATATAAAATAATATCTTGTTGAAGCACATTACATATCAAAACTTCAGAAATATGATTAGAATAGATCTTTATAGCTCTTCATCTATCAACACAATGGAGATTGATTATCTAGGAGGAATTATAGTCTAATTGAGAGAGGTTACTCATTTAAGCTCTATTCTCATTTGTCTCTCAACTTCCTTAACCTTCTTTGTTGACACTGCACTACCTTTATATTGCTTCAGAAATTTCTGTCTATTGGAGATAGTTAACTTTTTTTGAATGTTGAAGACCATTCTAAATTTTGTCTTGTTTAAAAGTTATCTTCTTAATAAACCCGTTGTAGCCGAAAAGCCTGCAATATAGTCCTTGAAGAAGATGCCTTTCCAATTTTAAAAAATACCAGATAAAGACTTTTCTGCTTGAATGACTCTTTCATTATTTTAGAAAGACACCCATTAAATCTGAAGGGGCTCAGCCTCTAAAAGTTACAACCTTCTTTAGCGTGAAGATTACTTTTCTTTGAATTTCTTTTCATCTTTAGCTAAGCTCTATTTATCCGATTTGCATAATAAAATTTCCTCCGAATGAAAGGTTAACTGGAGAGTGTAGTCAATAATGTTTGGTACATGTAGCTTCTATTCTTCATGATACACTATAAATATTTCGCCATGGTTTTTTTGAGGACTTTGTCTAATCAAGGCTTAGTTTGTCTCTTGTAAGTAATAGATAAATTAACTTTGAGTAGATCCACATAATAGACAACTTTGTCTTTGTAAATTTATCTGGGATCATTACAATATTTTACTTCATCTTGTAGTTTGTCTATTGTAAGTAGCACACAATTTCCAAAGGCATAGATGAAGTTTTTCTCTTTATTGTTTATCAGATGAAGTTTCTTTTACCAGACAAAGTTTTCTTCCATCAGACAAAATTTTCTTTCATTAAATGAAGTAGCTTTGTCTATCGATTTGTCTATTGTAAGTAACAGACAACTCTTGTTGGCACGGACAAGGCTTCTTCACGGCAGATGAATTGACTTTGTCTGTTATTTTTCTATAGAGATCTATACACGAAGTTGTAAGCAGCAGACAAAGTTTTTCAAATAGTTTGTTTGTTGTTTTGTCTATCGTAAGTGATAAATGAAGTTATGAGGCATAGAAAAATCCTCTTTCCAGCATTTCATTTGATGGTTTGTCTGTTAGAAGTAACAGACAAATCGTTGAGGCATAGATGAATCATTTCTTTGGTCGACGTTTGATGGTTTGTCTATTCCAAGTGGCAGATGAACTTGTAAATAAAGATGATAGACAAAGGTATTAATCTGTGGCTGTTGTTTCACTTCTTCTTTGTCTTCTTCTATATCTTTTGTAGAAGATCGCAGACAAGTTTCTTGATCTTCTTCAGTTTTAGATAGACCTTATATAAGAGACGAATGCTTAAATAATTTAACTCCATTTTAGCTCTTCATTTGTCTGAGTTCAGCTCTATTTTATCTTTGCTTCTGCAAATTGAATTCATCTTTGTGTTAAGGATAGATGTTGAATATAAGCAGTTTATTTGACTTGTCCGTAGAACGATTTGTCTGAATATTTCTGAAATAAATTTTCTCTGATACCGATGTTATCTTTAGAATAATCTTGAACTTCAAAGCTATAGATGTACTTTATGACTTTTTTTCAAAGTTTCAGTGTCATTTTTTTTTAGCATTCTTATCTTCTTTTGATTAGTGAATTTTATTTGCTAATGTATTCTTTGTATATGTTGTACACAGTAGTTGACTTATTTTCCTATATATTTATATCTACTTGTGTAATGCTTCGGAACACAATTATCAATACTGCAATTGTTCACTCATATGTATTGTTCATCATCAAAACTTGGTTGTTTACCATATATACTATTTGGTTCAACATCCATTCCTTAACATTGATGCAATCTGGTAGCATCAATGGTATTGCATTGATTATGATCCATCATAACTTAGTTCTAGTCCTGTTTTAGAATTACTATATTGGCATCCTTTTTCCAATGGAACAATGTGGTCGAAATAGCATTTGGATTACACAAACACTAAAGAGGTAATTTGATTGGATTAGGGACAATGTCTAGGAATTAAAGATGAATTCATCCAAATGAATGCTCCAATTAGCCTTGTTGGCCAAATAAAGTTGACCGCATTGCAACCTATTAGTTTGAAGTTGGCTTGGCTTTATAAGTAGAACCCACTACAATGCTCTTATTATTATGGTTAAAGCATGAATTTTTCTACTCCATGTAACTAATCTAATCATTCCCATTTTAACATGGATGGATGCTTGATAATTTTGGAATGTAGCTTCACCAAGATCTTTGTTGTATGTCATGAGATGGGCCCACTATCAGCATTATTGTTATCATGTTGATTTTTGTAAATGGCCATGGTCTGAAATTACGTGCATGTTAACATGCTAACACATTGATTTTCAATGACTACCAATATCATGCACTACACCACATTGATTTTTAATGGTCACCAATACCATGCACCACACCACATTGATTTTTAATGGCTGCCAATACCATGCACTCCACCACATTGATTTTTAATGGCTACCAATACCATGCACTCCACCATGTTGTGTTTTCAAATGGCCATGGTCTAAAATTTCATGAGATTGCATCCTAACTGTGCTTTAACGAGAAGTTTTCGTTGCAATGTTAATTGAGAATGTCACTTAGAACCTCTGTTGCTTGCATGACGATGACAAGAAAAATGCCCAGCAACTTTAGTCTTTGATGCCATTATCTAGGTATCCTATTCTCATTGCCACACTGATTGAGCACCTAACATAACCTTGCTATAGTGAATGGTCCCCCATGTGAGCTTCTAGTAACCTAGGTTGAGTGAAATACATGAAATCAATGGGTGTTAAGGGCTGTATATATTGGCCAATATTCAGTGTTGTGGATAGCACCAATTGTTTTGGGTGTTACCCGAATCTTAGCTGTTCTCTTGCAAAGGATGAAAGATAGCCATTGGTCATCCATATTACATGTAAAGCGCTCAAAGAGAGGTAAAGTTGCGAGTAGATAGTGAACATCTCCCATCCCCAAATTAGGGCAGGTGTTTTTCTCTCCTCCACAGGCAATTTTATTTTTACCCTAGCCATCCTCAAATTAGACCATTCAAGCTTCAACCACATGGATTTCTACTCGATGGTAGCTAGCAGATGGAATTCCAACCTCGGGCCTATAGAGGTGATTAGGGGATCGAGGAGGCCAACACCAAGGCTTTCCAACTTCGACGAGGAGGTTGCAGCCAACACGTCCAGGTTCCATTACCATGCTCTGTTGTAGGAGGTGCTGGAGCTCATTATCCTGCACCGAACCCTTGAATGTTTCCCCCCACTGCTTCGAAGGTAACCCAACCTGTTGCAGTTGACGCCCTTATCAAAAAGGCTAATGGGCAAGTAGAGATGCGACTAGAAGAAGGGACTAAGGATCTCCGCATGTTCTTGTGGAGCTCCAGTGCATCTCCTATCTCGGATGTTTTTGGGAATCAGGAATTCATGGTTGGGTAAGCTGCAGTTGATGCTCCCGGCAAAGAAGTGCGCATGGCAGTATTGCTAGGGAAAGGTACTATGGTATTCTTACGTTCTTCATTCCCATCTCTTCCTCTTAGTAATGCTTGTGGGTGGCTTTAGCTATGGTAATTGTAACTTATCTAAGTAATTCAGTTGAGGAGCATGGAGATCGTCATGGAGAGTTTCTAGATCAAGATGAATTCAGCTTTGGAAATAAAGCTAAGCAAGAGCAAGAGGGTGAGGGTTACAAAAAGATGAAAACTAACAGTGGTGCTGGTGAGAAAGGAAAGTCAATGTCGCCCCCCAGCATCATGACTTGACTCATTTTGATAATGGTGTGAAGGAAGCTTATAAGGATTCCCTATACATACTCTAGCTTGATTGGCATTACTTGGGCTTTGGTCTCTTACAAGTAAATCCTCATGTAATTTACGTTGAATTGATAAAGGAAGAAAGAGTTGGGTAACTGATATTTATTACAGTATTGATTGATAAATGATGTATATTGATTTAGTTTTAATGAAGATTTTGTTAAACTTAAATCTACTTGGATGGGATGAACCATCCATGCGTTCTATAATTTCTTTACTAAGTGAAGAACTAAAAGCTACAAAGCATGCTTTAGTGCCACGATTCAAAGGGTCACCATCCTTTGAGCATTCAAAAAACATAAACAGGAAGCATTAGCTAAGATGTTGTCCTAAGGAAAGAAGAAGAATATATGAAACCAAATGCAATCTGCACATTCCTCAAAATAAATAATATCTAACAATCATATCTAATTAACTTTCTATCCAAAAATATGGACCACTCACTAACAAGCTTTAAAATGGCAAAAAAGAGTAAAGGCTCAAATAACAACAAACATGAATACAAACAAGGCAACCTATTTTGTTGACAAGTTTCCATATTGCTATGGGTTGAACTCAATGGACTCCATGTCTATCCCATCTACAATGTCAAATTTCTCAATGCCATCACAATGCTCGATGTATTTGCCATTATATTGGTACACTTTCAAGTCATCCCAAGGTGTAGGATTTACTTCATCTGTTATGTCAAATCATCTGGGGTGAATTGATGACCCTTTGCCTCTCTGTTCCTTTTGTCTGCTCTTTGTCTCTCCTCAAAGCTGAAAGGGGGGAAAGGCACAAAGACAATTAAATAAAGATTTATACAATAGAGAATTGAGATGATTTGCTAGATAATATGAAGTAGCATGTTGCTGCACTAATTAACTATAATGAAAATATATATCTAGGAATGATGTGGTTATTTTTGAGTTCTCCCTAATTTCATTAACAAAATAACTATTGGATGAGTAAACCAACTCCTTATAAGAATGCCAACTAAAGTTAAGTTTTTTTTTCCACTGAAGATCATCAGAAACAAAAATATAGGATAATCATCTAATTGAAATCAACATTCTTGTGCATGAAAGCTAGCTTCTTAAATCAGATGCCCACAGCTTCTGATTTTTTCTTATTTATTGCATGCTTCTTTGCCTATTTTGAAATCCCCCATATGGTAAACAAAGGATTAACTTCATGTAGCCAAAAACTGAAAAGGCCACCAACCAGGACATTATATCCATCATTTCTAACTCCAAAAAGAGCACAAAAAATTTCATTTCTAACTCCAAACAAGTGGATCTATGATATTAATAGCATTTGTTGAACTGAAATGAGATTTTTTTTTTTATCATGATCCATCCATGCTTGTGCCATCAGATTGGACACTGGATCACTAGAAACAAATCTAATGTCAAAATAACGGGAACTCCACCACCAATATGAATAACACATAGGAAACAATGTCTAGTTCCAACTTTCTAAATAAAGCACTAATTTTAGAACATGACAGATGGAATCTGATTCAGTATTGAATCAACAATATCATCCATACAAGTTTACCTAAAAAGTCTTTATGCATATATTTGCATTAAAGAAAATATATTTCAATCTGTGTATCCACAACCCAAGTTTACCAAACATAAGTCAAATACAGCAAGCATGCTAATTTAGTTCTACAACAACCAAAATTAGTAACTTCTAAGACTGTTCTTAAAATATAATTTACTTTAGCAACCATATCACTATAAAGACAAAAACAATACTATACAAAAAGTGAACTCTATGTATAAATTCTCCAGTCTTGCATTCAGATAATTACAGCTTGAATTTCAATTCTTGATATAACCATTAGAGATCATCAATTTGTTATTTCAATAGCTTGTTATTCTCATGCATAGCATATAGTTCAACCATTAACTCTTTAATGTCCAGTTGCTGCTCCATTCAAAACTAATATTCTCTATATATAAGTGGAGGATCAACCCACTTAAAAAATGAGCATTTGCACGGTCCATCCTAAAAGGAAAAATGTTTGATGTTCGTGACTAAAGCATAACCCAATTAACACAACTTGCAATCAAAAAATCAAACCTACAAAATAACCAAAACAACCAAGAAATCACCTCTCAGGATTACTATTAATATATGAAGTTAATAACCGAGGTTATCATTTGCATTTGCATTTTATTTGTCTTGAATGATCTGATGCTATGCTTTCAAATAAAGACCCTATCTTAGTCAACCTATGAAACAATGAATAAAGACAATAATTAGCAAAATATTCAAAAGTATGCACAAATTATAAATTCATTAAAAGTAACCTAAACTTTTCAAATATTAATGAGTCATGAAAAATACATTACAAATGCACTATATGCCAATACCTATCTGTGATGATTCTTGATCATCATTAAATTCAACATCTTTATATATTAGGCAATTTCACTTATCATGTCCGCTTACCACTTTATTGCAACTACGGCAAAGCCGACCCTTGCAACGTTGTACAATCTCTAGTGTAGATTTGTACCTCTTGCTTGTTCGTCCCTTAGTCTTAAAAACATATGGGTCGAGTATAATATTATCATGCATGGGTTATAATAGATTATTATCCTTGACAATTCTCTACCATTCTTATGCTTGGGTTTTTAAATTTTGAACATCATTAGAACCAATTGCCCCACTCCCATAGGCAATGTCTAAATTTGGTGGAACTTCCTCTATCATGTAGCCACCTTGGAGGCTATGAGCATCATTTTTTTCCTTATATTCTTCATGTTCTTTGTATATCTTTTTTATCATATCTAAAGCAATTTTATATAAGCCCTGACAATTTATAGAATCTTAAAGAATTTTTCTCCACTTGCACATTAACGTATGATGGCACAACATTGTTGAGTTTTCAACACTTGAAGTTGTGGCATAAGTGGATCTTGTTGTATGCTCTTTAGTTTCTGTGTCCACCTCTTCAGTATATGTGTAGTAGGCATACTTTTTATCCATCTTAAACGAAACACTGTAAGAATATGCATGTATAAAATTTTATAAAAATTAAACTTTTTACATGGACAAGATGTCGTCATCCTCATATTATCCCAACAAACACTCCTAGATTTATCCTCTTCATCACTGGTATACCTCCAAATATGATACTTGTCTATTCACCCTTCCATTTTTTTTAAATTATGCATTATAATATTGAGTCTGTTCCACTTGTTCTTTGAATTCCAAACAAATTTCTTTGGTATACATTTTGGCCATCTCAGATTCAATCTCATGTTGAGTTTTCAAGATAGGCATTTCATACGTAGTTTTATAATCAACTTGCACCTCATCATATCTTCTTTTCTCTATAGCTCGATTGTATGCATGTGCATATTCAAGTAATGTGGTCTTTCGATTAACAAACTTGTTAAACAATGAGTTCATACTCTCAGACCTACCAGTTGTTGTCATTCTAGCAAGAAATATGCCTCTCACATAAGTAGGAACCCACATGCATTGAAGATTGTCAAGCTGTTTCAACCATGCATGACCATGTAATCCATACTCATCAACCATTTTAGTCTATTCTGTTTCAAACTCAATTATCTCATATGTTCCATACACACATTTAGACCATGATGTCTTAAACATTGGATACTGGTGGATCACTGTTCCCATCTTTCATGAATTTTTTTATTCAGATGCCAGATGCATAGAATGTGATGGTTTTTTGGAAATACCTTTTTCACTGCTGCTAAAATTATGGTGTCTTGATCAATTATTATTGCCTTAAGTGATACACCTCCTATTGCAAAAAGGCAAGTTTCAAACAACCAAGTAAAATCATTTATTGTTTCACCAAAAATGAGGCCCGCACCAAGTAGAACTAATTGTTTGTGGTGATTAACACCAACAAAGGAACCAAATGACATATCATATTCATTTATTTTTTAAGTGGTTTAAAAACATACTACATCAGAAAAACAACATAATCAATTTTTGAAATTCTATCGACTCAGAAATATGAAGTAAGATGATCATCTCCATCAAACTAAAACACATAACTAAAATTGGGCTCCACAACTTGCTTGTTTTGTAAGCATTGCAATAAAGCTTCAGCATTAGCCCTTCCACCATACTTTGCTTGACACTTTTTTTCTTAATGCATTTCTAACATCAAGTTGTAAATAACATAAGTTTTCAAATCCACCTACTTCATTTGACATAAAATCCAATACCTTTGTCACTCAAATACCAACTTCATTTAGCCTTTCTAAAATGTCTAGTTGTACACTAGACACTCTTTTATGTGATCTTAAACAACATGACTTGATTAGTGTTTCTAGCTTATGCTTATGTGCTTCTACAAACTTGGTAACAATCCAACTACTATCTCTTTCTTTGCTATTTATGGCTAGTAATGTCAGGCAATCACATCTAGTAACGCACCTAACTTTATATTTTCATTTCTCTGCTTATCTAGGCTTAGAATTTCTCATTCCAGCTTTAGAACAGTGAAAAACTTTATGTGTAATCTCTCCACTTCCATCTCTTTTCACGTAACCTTTTCTTATGCTAAAGCCACCAACATTGGCATATGCATTATAAAATTCATATGCATCTTTCTCAGTAATAATTCTTAATCTATATTGGGTATTAATGAAATGGGGGCCGTAGGAACAACATTATCTACATTTACCAATGGACTCCCCTACATTTCCACATTTATATTATTATTTATGTCTTCACAACTTCCAACATTCACATTAATAAGCAAAGGATGAGCTATTTCACATTGCATATTGGCACACACCTCCATATTCACACTTGTCTCCATATAAAACTTTCATGCTCTGTTCATTAAAGAACTAAGTTAGAACTTTGTACATCATACCAAAGACATGAAGCAAATATAGAGTTCCAAGCATCTTACTTCTACAAAAAATTGGCAGCCCACCTGTTTTTCAGATTTGAGGAGGGATGGTGACATTGGTGATAAGTTACTGAGTGAGATGGCTTAGGGAAAGCCTATCTTGATGTCCAAACTCAAGTAGTCACAAATCACCTGAAAAGATTATCCTGAGAGAATCAAAACTACATTGGAACACAAAAATTTTTATTCAATATTGGAAATAGGAAACTCAAACACCCCATGGAAATAGAACAAATGATATTAGACAACATGTACAAATTGACGATAAGCCATACCGACCAAATCATGATGAACTTCACATTTGGATTGATGAATGACTTAGATGCAACCATTTTTATGTCATTTTGATAATAACTTATAATAATGAAAACTAATTTTCAATGCCACAGTTTCCTACTTGAAAGTAGCATTCCATCCCCCCAAAATATAACTAAAAAAGGGGGATTATATGTTGATATGCTTGGAGAACATATTGAATATTCTTCTTCAAATGAATGATTGGAGAATGCAGTTTGATTATATAATTTCATTTCTAATTGCATTATCTCATTTTGATAGAGATTTTATTTATTTCAATAATTTATTCAACACTTAGAAGTAGATTTTTTTGTGTTAAAATTTTGAGTACTTGAGTCCATGAAAGGCGGATCACTTTCATTCCTCAATTTTCACTTTTATAATATCCTA
Source organism: Pouteria campechiana (assembly GCA_036873735.1). Classification (NCBI taxonomy): domain Eukaryota; kingdom Viridiplantae; phylum Streptophyta; class Magnoliopsida; order Ericales; family Sapotaceae; genus Pouteria; species Pouteria campechiana. The sequence goes on along the minus strand of JAYJMB010061978.1, from coordinate 9,006 downwards.
AGAAGAGTGCAGTAAATTTGTGTATAAATATTGGCTAAAATTGTCAAGACTTGGACCCATAAATTCAGTGTTATTATTTATTTACTCTTTATTTAATTTTTTGATATTTAATATTTCTTACAATTTCAGACCTATTGACTGTGCTTGCTAGCTAAAAGGGAGACTAAAAATGGTGGACGTTGCTATTTCCAAGGCTGTTGATGAGCTTAGTGATTTCCTCATCCAACAATCACAATTCTTCTTCTAAGACAAACATAGCCAACTCGAGGGGATTAAAGACAAACTGAGTTAGATGCAATGCCTATTAGAAAATTTAGATTCTAAAGAAGCGAGCTCTCAAACGGCTAAGAAATGGGTAACCGAAGTAAGGGGCATTGCTTTCCATATAGAAAATGCAGGTTAAATGTCACATAGCTAAAAATTTGAAGTAGCATAAAACAAAAGCATAGGATAAAACTATTAATAGATAAAATTAGTTTCTTTAATTATTTGCAAGAAACACTATGATCAAAACCAGTTAGCAATACTAAAACTAAAATACCTTCTAATTTAAGGACTCATCAGCCTTTTGTCAATTTATATCTATACAATGAGATGCTTTAAGCTTTGCTGAGTTGCGTGTTGTCTCTACTTTCCCCGATTAAACTATTGTTTGACAGTGTCTTTCAAACTATTCCAAAAGAGAGCCTCAACACAAGATGGCCTCTCATAACATCCAGTAGAAAGTAAAAACATTGTTAGTTAAAACGTGGAACAAAAACAACAAAAAGATCAAGAATGATAATTAATACACCCTTGTCTAGTTATAAAACCAAGTATCTTTAATGTCGATGCATGAATTTTCCAAGCCCCAAAGCCCCAAATCAGAAAATGCAAACGTCGGTGCAAGTGGAACAAAACCTCAAAAGTAGGATCAGAAGAAATTGGAAATGAGGCTGTCAATTTGAGGCTTTGATGCTATTGATTTGGGGCACGAAAATAAGATTGTCGCTACTATTGGGAGGAGAGGAAAAACATTGGAGATGGGAGGAGATGGCTAGGGCAAAAATAAAATTGCTTGTGGAGGAAAGGAAAAGACCTGCCTTGATTTGGGGATAGAAGTCATTCACCAGCTACTCGCAACTTTACCTCTCTTTGAGTGCTCTACACACAATGCAGACGACCAACGACTGTCTTTCATCCCATGCGAGTGAACAACTGGGATTTGGGCAGCACCCAAAACATTCAGTGTTGTCCACAACACCGAATATTGGCCGTATATAATTAATTTCTTGGTGACAAGCATTGTATGTGGCAATCTTGTTTGCACTATCAGAATAGACTTGGGAAGGGTTGGTTGTGCTTCTGACTGGTTGATCTTGCATCCAAACCGTTGATTAAGTACAATGTGTGAACTCCAATTACGTGTTTTGGTGAAATTTACTGCAGCTACGTGCCAGGGAAGTACTGGACATAGCACTTGAACCGTCCAATTGAACTCAACTAATTGAAATGCCTACTGCAAGTTGAACGATCCAAATAAAATATTAATTGAGCTTTCCTCACAGTTAAATATTTCTGTTGAATGTATCTGGTTTGAATTCCTATACAGAGGCAATATCCAATCGATTGTTATACAAAATCCATCAACATGGCTCCATCACCGCCAGATCTTGTTGATGCAGATTGTACTATCCAAATTCTGGCCAAGGCTTGCCTCTTGCAAATCTGAACCGTTTATTTAGAATTTTCCTTGTATGCGCTTTATGTCGTCCCAACGCTATGGAACACTCAGCGCATCCCGCCTCTAGGCACCAACGTAAACCTATGCTTCAGTGAAAGCCTCCGCCTGGATCTCCGCCCTGCTAGTCTTTAGTCGTCCGGAGGCCTCTGCCCTAACTCAATTTTTCATTAATTCATGGAAAGGTACTTCATTTATGTTCAATCAATGATATTATATAATACCTAGGCATCCACCAATTCATTTTTTTCGAAGTTGTTCAAAGAGGATGTCAAATTCTCTCAGAAATCCGCTGCTTTGACAGCAGATCCAGAAACATCTTACATTTTTCATTTTTTGCGACTAGGAGATCTCAACTCATGTAAGTGCCGAAATTGAGGAATTGGAACGATTGGAGGGGGAATCCCAAATTCCCTGCGCTCCCTGGATGGAAGGATAAATGCGCATCTTTTTTTTTTCATGTAGTTGATTCTGCGTCCCTCCTTCAAACTTTCAAACAAGTTAATAAGAAATGAACAACCCACGGTGGAATAAGAAAGAAATCTAGCTGTTCCCTGGAATCATTTGTTCTGACCATGTTGTTGTAGGCACTAGAGTACCTAGCTGCCCACTAGGATCGCACCAGTTTCAAGGGAAAAAATACAGCGATACTCATTTAAGTTCCAAATGAAAGTTCTACAAGATGTGAACAACTCACCTTGGAAGGCTAGATAATTAGCACGATTCTTGAACAAATGCAAGCATTCACTACTAACAAGAATCCTTCTAGGTGTATTTGTTAGTGTATTAAAATGTTGTATTTGAGATACATGTTAATGTCAATAGAATTGAAGACATTGAAAAAGGAAAAGGAATGATTGAAAATAGAGGGAATTATTAGAAAAAGTAGAATTATTTAAAGTATTTATCATGTCACATCAAAACAGTAGCTAGCATTCGCCTTGAGAAAAGCAAACCTCATCCAAACACATCCCAGTGTGCAAACCCAGAAACAAGAAATAAAGCCTGTTTACAATGGACAAGGCAAAGGATTTTTGGTGGTTTGTGCTACATATCAGAACTTTCAAACAAGAAAGATTCAGCTAGCACACATTTCTAGAAAGTATGTCCCCCTCAAGTCTCAAAATCACGCATGCAGACTGCGCAAAATTCCGTGAAGATAGCCACCAGCCATTATGAAGGATACGAAAGACACAATGCCTGCTGGAAATAATTTCTTTGATTTCTTGAAGCGAGAACCCATCACTACAAGAAGTGCAGCAGACAAGCCTTCCAAAACCAAAATTAAGAAGAAAAGGAAAACATGAAAAAAGAAATAAAAAGAGTTAGATGCCTGTAATAAAATTATTTCAACAATTTAATATAGAATATGGAAGAAAGTTTCTAGACTATACATGAGAATGTAAGCAATTTCTTACCAAGCCCCAGAGATGATGCAAAAGCCGGTTTTGAAGGAAGTTCATTAAACACATAGAACAGTAGCAGGGCTGATAATCCCCCAGAAGCTAATGACTTCAGGCTACCACTTTTTACATAGCCCATCACTCCTCCAACTGCATAGGAATATAGGAAAACATATGAATACTCAACAAATTGCAGATTCAGCTGATGGGCAAGTGAATAATGTAGAAGACACTGTAGATTCTACTTATAGCCCAAAATCCTGATTCTCTGTTTTTCTATCCCAGACAAGTAGAACCCTAATGGATCATTATTTCCAGTCATTTGCTGAAATGGGTACCTTAGAAATGCATCCATAAATGGCTGCATTCAACCACACGTTATGTGTGTTTCAGCCAAACATGGTGCTTGAAACAATTCAAATGCTTGACAAACAAGGGATTGAATGATTTATACACTGCTCAAGATTAAGGCTCTTTGGCTCTTCTTCGGAAGATAAATCAATAGAAACTAACATGCTGACAAATAGTATGGTTGCATACTTTGCCCAATGCACCGCATCATGCAATTAAAAATCTAAAGAAGGTTGAAAAATAAGAGTAATAAAAAAATATTAAAAAAGATTTCATAGTTCAGAACCAGTGTCTTTCATGGCATTTAACCACTACACCCTATAGGCATGATGCCCTGAAATGTACATTTACCAGTGAAAAACAAATGAAAACTAAAAAAAATTCATAGTTCAGAACCAGCATCTTTCATGGCATTTGACCACTACACCTGATAGGTATGATGTCCTGAAATGTACATTTCCCAATGAAAAACAAGTGAGCCCAAGCTTGGGTTTGATCTGTTACAGAAAGGTTCATGATTTGGTACTAGGGGTATAAGTTGGCACAGAGAATTATATGTCGTTATATAGCCGTATAAGTACACACAATAGGCAACACAAGCATAGACATACATCCACAGAGTGGACATGAACATAGGCAAAAAGTGGGAATCAGTGTGCATGAGCACCAGCATTGATTATCGGACTGCATCAGTGAAACCTTTTCTTAGTACCAGTTATCAAAACAATCAGGAAATACAAAAATGCAACATCCATATTTACTTACACACATTCTTTATGCAAATGACTGTCTAGTTTGTAGTATGGAAACCAATTGGTTCATCTGGAGTGTTGGTTAATGTTTTCCTACTTCAGTGACCTGATTTACCTTAGAATTGATGTACTTGCTAATTTGAAAAATAGCTAACAAATGATTGCATGCATCTTTGAAATTGAGAAATGCCCATATTACACACATCATATTTCAAATTTTCAATACATCTAAATGACAGCGATAATTTCCTCTTAAGTGGGACGAGGATGCATCATTTTAAAGTAATCAATTCAATAATGGAATCACCTGACATAATAAACTAAAAAATGCTCAAGTTTTACAGCAAAAATCCACATTTTCAGAAATGAGGATTCACGATTCTTTGTCAATCAACAAATAAGGGTTGATTTGTGAAGAAAGGATAAAGCTAAATGCCATAACAATTGATGGCAATCGTCAAACTATAAAGTCAACACCAGGTTGCAGATCCCAAGATTTCACTAATAAATAAAACCTGATGGCCCCACCCCATGATGATATAGCTGCTCTACACTCTATAAGATCAACAACCATAGCCATATTATCCTCATAAAATTAACACAGTCACTAAACTCCAGCATGCTTCCTTAGAAATTAGAGGAATACAAAAGTTGACTGAGACCCAATTAATGGTGCAACACTCCACCCTTAAATGCAAATACCTTTTACAAAAGGATATTAAAACAAAAAGAGAAAAAGACGCAAATGCACACACAAGAAGAAGAAGAGAGCCTTTAATTGTAAATACCAATGCAAAGACAAAAAGAGAAAAAGACCCACACACACGAACAAAAGATATATATATATATATAGAAATATATATACAGAGAGAGAGAGAGGGAGAGATAGAGAAGAAAAAGACAAAGACACATGCACTCACAAAAAGAACAAGAAGAAGCATTCCAAAAGGCTACAAAGACAACAATAGGAAAAGGCATCACACACATATGGAGATGATGATGAAGAAGAAAAAGAAGACACTCAAATGCTGAAAGAAGAGAAAAGGCATCACACATGCGTGCGCGTGAAGAAGAAGAAGACACTCAAACACAAGAAGAAGAAATGACATGAGACACACACGCGTGCGCAAAGAAGAAGAAGAAGAAGATGATGACACTCAGACACAAGAAGAAGAAGAAGAAACAGCAACAGACACAACAAAGAAGATGAGAAGAAAAAGAAGAAGACGACACTCAGACACGAGAAGAAAAAGAGGAGAAGTCATAAAAAAAATTAAAAAAATCAATTATTTTAGTAGAGATCAAATTGCCAGAACAACCCATAACCACTGAAACACCATTAATTTCAAGTGAGCAAGGTGAAATTAATCAAGAAAGTTACATACAATTGCAGTCGTATTACCCATTCGCAGAAAAGATATATCGGAGTTACTATTGACAAGGCAAACATGAGTCCTTACACGTTTAATCAACAACCATCTACACTTTAGATCAAAAACAGCCCAGAAATAAAGCCGATTAAGTTGGCTAGGCTAGCCCAAGCTGCCATTAGACAACCACTTGACACAAACAAGAAGGGATCTCAGTTTGGACCAGACTAGTGTGCATCCAAGTGACACAGCACCCCTCACCCCCTCCACTAGGTCAGGCACACAACCTCCCAAGTCCAAAGTTCCAAACAAGCAAAAACTAACAAGAATGAACCCACCTTTAAGAGGTTGGATCTGAACCAACGCCAATGGACCAGCCCAAAAAGAAACAACTAGAATTGAGTGGCACTGAAGATATACCTGTACAAAACAAGTCATAGTAAGTCTGTCTTCTCTGGAAACTTGATAGCAGACACTAGCGACATACAAGTAAAAGACAAAAGAAGAATGGCATGACTTAGTCAATCAGGTATTCCTCCGAGCCCAACATGACATAGAGTCATTTCAGCTAGCTTATTTCAACTTGAGCCAAATTCAAAAATATAAGCTTATATTTGAGGGAAATTCAAACCTAAACTTTAAATTTGTCAATTCTTAAAGCTATTTCAAACTGGTAAGGACCAGCACATTAACATCCCTGCCTCGAACTTTCCCAGATCAAGCAATTGCAATCTATGCTCAAATTCCTGTGTTGATCCACTACCCTCACTGACAAGGACCATAATGGCATCCTTTGGTGTTTGCCAAAGCTCATGGAAAGCCAAATGGACAACTCATTCCCAGAACTTCTTATTCAATGACATAGAGTAATAACAGCCTAGTGCTGAATACAGCTTAGAAAGATATGACTTTATAAGCTATAAGAAGAATCTGTGCAAGAATTTGATGGAATGCTAACAATGGGAAATAGGAGCTAGGGCCCACAAATTGATGGGAGTTTATTTGCTTCCTGAAATTTTTTGACAAAGGTCATTTTGGCCTCTTAACAACTTTGAATGTGGTACTTCATTCATTCTCAACTTTTGGGTTCACTCCTAATTCAAAGTCCACAAGGTCAGCCATACTGATTAGTGAGGTTCCAGTGAACCTTTAACACTTTTATTATTTTGTGTAAGAATATTAAAAGAGTTAGACTGCAAATATAAAGCTAAATATAGGCCATAACAATTGTTTGCAGAGAAATAATCCATCTTTATCAATTTTATTCAAGTTCTCTTCTTTTTTCTAGTCCTTATATTTTTTGTGAATCCAAGACTTTGAATTTACAGGATCCATCCTACAAATGGGTGGGTGGGTGCGTGGGTGCAGGTGTACATATGGTGTCACAGACTTTGTGCTTGCCCAAGCTAAACTACAACACATGCAATAGATCAGATGGACACTACCAAGGTGCAACCAGTCCTGAATCTCCTGATTCATAACAACAACCATGCCCCTTATTTTGATCACACTCATTTCAATATTAGGTAGAATGCATGCACCTCATTCAATAGAACCTTTTCTCAATGGCAGAAAATAAACAGGCTTCACTTCCTCTAGGTATTGCTCCTGGTTCGGCCAGAATCAATGATCATCAAGAAAAGGGCTATAGTAAATTGAAAAACACATGATCAAGATTTTGGACTCGTTCATTGCTATTTGAAATTGCATCAATTTAATTCAAATGGAGCAACAAAAGGGAAGTTCTACTTTCACAAATGTAACTTATTTATCATTGATTCCGACAAATCAACAACAATCATCTCTCTTCATCGCCAAGCATTGTAGGTGGAAACTGACTGCAAATGAACAAACAGCAGAGGGGTGCAATCGGCTGACATACCTCCTACCAAGGCGGCATAAGCCAAGGTTATCTTCTGGGACATCGACATGCCCCCGCTCTTAGGTGGTTCCCCTTCTCCTTCTCCACCGTTATTGTCGCCGCCATCGCTGTCGTTGTCGCCGCCATCTCCGCCTCCACCATCGCCAAAACCCCCATCATCGTCCCTGCCGCTATCACCGCCGAAACTCTCTAATCTCAAGCTGCTTTCCTCGCTAACGACGGCCACTCGCCCGCAAGTTTCTAAGGCCGTCGAAGAGCGGGAAAGGTAGAGAGTCCTGAAAGCCGCCGGGCTTTTGCTGTTGAGTGCGCCGTTTGGGAAGCATATAGAGGAAAAGAACGCCCTGCGTTGATCAGATGGTGGGTGGGAACTCAGAAGCAGAGGCAGAGAAGAAGATCCTTGGGAGAGAGTCGAAAGTGAGCCCATCTTTCCTAGCAAGTCTGCTTTCGGTGAGTGAGGTTTTAGGAAGAAATCTGCTCGACGACTCTGGTGGCGCTCGAGTTGGGTGTAACTTGGGTCGGGTGGGTTGACCAACCCACCCGAACCTAAAAATTTTAGGTTTGGAGTTTAATTTTTCAAATTAAGATCAAACCTGACACTTTTTAAAAAAAGGTTAGGTTAGGTTAGGGTTGGTAAAACCCAACCCGAAATGAACCTGAACCCCAAATTGAGTTTACAATATATGAACATGTTTCTTAACATCATTTTATATATTATAAGAATATGTTAAATAAATATGTTAGTTAATTTTAGCACGTCGCAGTTAGAAATTAAGCTTGAAATAAATCTAATAAACTAATTATAAATTTAAAATTTTAGTTGGTTTAAGGTTTATCTTGACTAACATATTTTAACAACTAAATTAAAATTTAGTTGCACTTGGATTAAGTTATTTAACTTTCAAGCCAAGATGATGCTCAAATCAAAATTCAACTTAATTTAGCTCATTTCAATCATGGAATATGCTTAACTTCTAATGAAAAATTAGGTTGACTAATTCATTAAATAGTAATATATCTTAGGCACATAAATTAAATAATCTTTAACTAAAATGAGATCTTACTAAATAGGTATTGCTTATTTTTTTATATTTTATTTTATTTTATTTGTTATGTTTTAAAATTTTGTGTTTTATTTAAACAACTTATTAATTTTAAAAAATAAAATAAAATTTATAAATAACCTAAAATCAACTTAGATTTTCACCTGAATTTCAACCTTAACTCGACAAATAAGTTTGAGTTTCTAGAAATAAAGTTGGATTAAGATTATTATTATTATTAAGTTTTATAAATATGATTAGGGATTAAGTTAACTCCAACCTAACTTGACCTAAGTTGCACCCTTGTTTATGAAGGTGAGATGGTGTCAACGGTCAAGAGTACATGGAGTCTTGCATCAACTCTATGTTTAGGAAAATTTTAAGATAAATAAACAATGAGATTTTTTTATTGGAACTCATGTCAGGTTAGGGGATTGATTGTGCTTGTGAACTTGACAATGTAACATTTTGTTATTAAAGTAGCCTCA
>JAYJMB010061967.1:0-12288 GCA_036873735.1 Pouteria campechiana | reverse complement strand
TTTGAGCTTTTTAATTTGATTTAACATCTTAACTATCTAACAACTCTACTTTTTTAATTATTATCTATAATTTTATTCATTATTTTTATTTTTTTATATAAAAAGTTTATTTATTTTATCTTTATTTACTTTATTTTTAATCATTATTTTCAGTCATATTAATCTCTCTTTTTTCTCACTTTTTTACATTCATTTCTTTTGCACTTAATTTTGTCAATTTGTCTCATTCCTTTAAATAAAAAGGCCTCTACGATGAATAAAAATATAAATATTGGAAAAGAAATGAGTAAAATTTATAGCAAAATTAAATATTACACTAAAGGAGTAGAAAGTGGGAAAAAATTTCATCGCTTTTCCTATTATCAAATACATTCAGGGTATCTAGTTTAAAGAAAAAGAAGGGTAAATTTCACTTTTTATCTCTTTTATATACTGATATAATATTTAACTACTTATAAATAACTTACTTTTAACTTTGTTAACTTTTTTTTTGAAAAAAACTTATATATTTTGTCTTTAATCACTTTATGACTGTGAATATCACTTACATTTTCTTTTTTTTACTTGTTTTTACTTTTTTCCTCTTTTCCAACTCTTTTTATGCCTCTAAGGAATTTCAATCAATGGAATTTTGCTCAAAAAATCCTCAACATGTATTCAGACGTGATTTACCGTACAAGTGTTTTTCATTAGATCATTTTTTCTTCATCTGAACAATCACAGTAACATAGGCTTAAACTAATTGATATGGTAGTGTTAGTTGTTTTGTAATCACACTGGTTTGTGTTATACCAAGTGCTTTGCCTGTCAAGCAGAAGCCTGACCCATAGACTTGCAAACGTTGTTAGTAAAACTAGGTTCTCTTAAAGTGCTGCGCATTCTCAAGAAGGCATTTCTAGTGGCTAGGAAGTTGAATTGGTACGAGCTGGAATCTAAAACTAATAATTCATTTTATTAATAGCAATGAAACCTCGGTATGGAAACAGTAATATAAAAACCGAAAAAAAAAAAACAAAAACAACACCCAAAATAAATTAAATGGAACCCAAAAAATACAAGTTCAAAAATAGATTAAATGCAACCCCGCCAATGTATTGCAAACAAGAGGCAGAGAGATGGATTTTGATTTTCTGTACACCTGCCACGTACATGTTTGGCTCACGTGGTACGCATGTTATGTACGACAAATCATGATGGGCTGATGTTAAGTACGCATGTCACATGTGGGGCTGCTCGTGAGTGGAGAAGAATCCAAAGGCGCCTTTTAAATACGACAAATCCAGAGGCGTGTTTCAGCGACTCGCACAAGTGCAGCACAATGCAGGCTTTATGTGGTGAATCCAGAGGCGTGTTTTAGCGACTGGTACAAGTGCAGCACAATGCAGGCTACATGTGGTATGTAATTTACAAACGCATCAGTGGGATCAAATATCATTTGAAAAAAAAAACCACGATCTGCTAGCTTCCAAACCAATTTGCCTAAATATTAAAAGAACTCAGTTCGTCTCTTTATACAACCACTTTTCCAACGATTTATTTGCAGTGAGGTAGGTCTTTTGTGTGAATAATTGCTAGTGCCTCCCATGTGGCATTGCATGGGGAAGAATCCTCACTCGATGGTGTTAGTTTTTGCCCATGTGGGTCTTCATGCAACGTACATGAAAATGGAATCCTCCATGCCCAAGGATAGGACTGAGCCGATGATTGGGTAGGTATAAAAAACTGCATGGACGGCTACTTGATGGTTATATCAATCGATTTTTTACAGGTTTTCATTTGTTTTTGTATTACAAGTGTCGTGCAGAAGATTGTGCATGACAGATCGGGACAAGTCATTTGATTCTTTGTTATCTATGCATGCATGAGGCGGCATGGGTCAGTTTTATCGTCATCTCGTGTGGAATCTGCAACGAAAGCACAGGGCTCTCTCGGTTTGTAATAATTCCAACTAGAAAGGATCAACCGGGGGACAAAGATGAAATACTTTTAGCAACGAAATGATAAATATCGGTGCTAGAACTACAAAACCTTGTAGTCGTAGCCGGCCATCTCTGCGTCTGCAAAAAAACAATCTATGTCTAGACCATAGGATGAATTGCCAAGATTTCCTTATGTTTTGTGATTTTGAGCCATCGGATATCAATAGAAACGTCCAGCCAAAGGTGGGTCTGGATTAAGGATTGTGAGGGTGCAAAGCCTCTTAAAATGAAGAATCAGTTGGCTGTGCTTCTTTCGAAAATAGCACTGCAATTTATTTGCACGCGCACATGAGAATGCACTGTCGTTCTTGGAAAGATGCTTCCATGGACATCATCTAGCATCTTCCAACGTGGAAGACCCCAAAGGCCATGCACAGTTAAATAACATTTAGTAGTTGAAGGGCGTAAGGATCCAAAATGGGGATAATACTCAGGGCTCTACATACCATTATACTTTTGGATCTTTCTATTCTCTACCACAAGGCTACAGAGACATTGAAATCTTTCTTATTTTCTATCACATGCACAACACGAGACGTGGTCTGTCTTTCATGTCATTTGATGCGGGCTGTGCAAAATGTCAAGATACTTTGTGAGGTCCTATGTTCCAATGTAAAACAGATCATAAGTCCCCCATAAAATGGTTACGTCTAATTTCAGTGTCGGACCCATGGACCCGAAAATGGGTCTTTGACCTCTACATGATTCTCCCTGGTTCTCGAAAATAACACGCTGCCAAACAGCTCTCACTTGACAACCGTAAGAAAGTGGAACTTATATGCATCTCTTTTATATGTGATCACATGCACCAGATTCGACATGATTCTCCCTGGTTCTCGAAAATAACACGCTGCCAAACAGCTCTCACTTGACAACCGTAAGAAAGTGGAACTTATATGCATCTCTTTTATATGTGATCACATGCACCAGATTCATGTCAAACTTATCATACAACACAATTTTCCCATCCAAATTATAGCTTGTATAAGAACCCCACACTATCTAAATTACTGGCCCCAAAAACGTACAAAAATTCAGACCTTTAAAGGTGTTTTTGAGGATTTTAATTAGTAGCAGACTGATGATTCTGTGGAATGTGAACTTCAAGTTGGTCAGACTATACTGATACAAGGGATGAGATCTAGTCCAAAAATGGAGCACTGGGCGTGTGGAAGACGAGGCTGATGGTGAGATTAGTGTCAAGCTTAAGCCATCTGTTCGATGATGGGTTGTTAGTAGCAAGTATTTTCTGCACCAACTGGCATGCATGCCAGTTTCATTACCTGCCCTTGTTGATAGGGAAGAGATATCAAGGCCCCACAATGGAGAAATTTTATTTTATGTTGGAGATGAGGCAATGCATGACGACAAGGTAATCAAGAACATCAATAATAAAGATAATTCTATTCTGAAGTGGACACAGTCTTGGGATTAATGGTTAATCATTATACGCTTGCATGCAAACAAACTGCTGCATTCTATCTTTTGTCGTGTTGTATGAGTTTTTTTTTTGTCGTTTTCTGATATTATTTTTCGGCCCAGATGCTTCCTGGAAGCGTCGTACATGTTCAGAGAAAGTATTTGTTTTCTCTTTTTTTAGTCTTATATTTTTATTTATTCACGTGGTAGTCTTGGATAAACCACAAGCGCACTGATTATTGAGTCTTGTATTCTAGCCTTTACTAGTGGATTGTCTTGGATGCATTACCAAGAAAGTACATTTGCAATCTCTTCAAGACTCCTTTTTATGTTGATGTAATATTTTTGTTATTATAATTATTCTTTTATTATTATTATCTATAATTTTTAATATCTTTTTACTTTTTCATTACAAGACTTATATTTTCGATGTCATACTCTATTACACTTTTTTAACACTTCTTTTTCTAATAAGTTATCCAAACAAACCTAAAGGTTGCATTTAGATTTTTTAACTATCCATTAATTTATTATTTGATATAATATTATCTTGTAATAATGTTACTTTTTTCTTATTATAATGTATATTTTCCATCGTGATAATTTTATTGTGGAAATTTTTACCCAAATGATGTATTTAAATTTTAACTCATTGATTATGCTTAATACTCTTTATTTAACTTAAATTCAAAAAAATATTTCAATTGAAGACTTAAGTGAACTATAAAATTCAATTGAAGAATGAATATACATTCATTAAATTTTTATAATTATTGATTTGTGGCATATATGCGTCTCCAATCAAAACCAATTTTTAAATTTTCGTAAAATGAATAGTTCCAAGATGAAAAAAATAAGTTTAACTTATACATCATTATGTTCCCAAATATATCATTTAAATGGAGATTTCCTAGTTAATGTTACCAAGGTGTATTTTTGCCTTGACTTAACTACCCCTCCTTCAACTCAACTAATTAACCTCAGCCAAGATTCAATTTGCGACTATGATTATGCCGAAGCCTTGGCTGAAGTTAGCAGTTAAGGAGCATCCTATGTTAACTAGTTGCATACGCTTCAAAGAACATGAATGGCCACTTGGCCCACTTCCAACATTATAAATAAATATCACCAATGCTCTGGCAGCAACTAACTTCTAAATTAATTATTTTAACCATCGCACTGATTAGGATATGACTTAAATTAATCATGCCTATCTTGTTGGCTTTAGTTTTCTATTCCAACTTGATTTCTATATCCTAACTTAATTTAAATTCTATATCTCACTTAATATAGTGTTTCTCTTTCATCATTAGAAATAAAGAGAGCCTTTATGCATTTGGTGTGAATGATTTATATTTCACTCTTATTCTTAACCAATGAGGATTTTGCTTTTAGAGAAAATTTAATATTGTGGGATGTATTAGGTTAAAGGGATTTATAGAATTCTCCCTTCTTTGTAAGTTTATCTTATAGTAAATTATTTTCATCCCTAGTCTGAGGTTTTTTGTTCTTATTGAAAGGGTTTTCCATATAATTTTTTTTTATGTTCGTGTCTCTTGATGTCTTTATTTCATTGTTTTTCTATTTCTATGTTACTTTGTAGATTTATTCCTAATAAATTGATATCAAAGCCTAGTTGTTTCTTGGGTATTTAGTTAGTAACAACAAAGTTTGATATCAAGAAATTTGATTGCAAAATCAGTTTTCAGTTATACCAATTGACATAGAACGGATTGCAAAAATGACTTAATTAAAAAAAGAACAAGATGTTATGCTGACAAAGTCTCTTTTGGTTACCAAGTATATATATTATTCAGTCTTAGTTGAAACTTTTAGTTTATGAGCAATAGCTCATGATAAAGTGGAGAATTTTGAGATTTAAGATATGACTTAAATCCAAGTCAATGTAGAGATTTGTTAGGATATGACTTAGATTATTCATCTCTATCTTGTTGGATTTAGTTTTCTACTCCAACTTGTTTTTGTATCCAAGTTAATATAGGTTTCTCTCTTTCATCATTATTAATAAAGAGAGCATTTGGCATGGTTTATATTTCTCTCTTATTCTTAATCAGTGAAAATTTTATTTTTAGAAAAAGTTTAATATTATGAACTGTATTGGATTAAAGGGATTTATGAGAGTTGTCTCTTCTTTGTAACCTTATTTTATAGTAAATTATTTTATAAATTAAGAGGTGAGAAAATCTTGTTTAACTATCATCCCTTGAATTTCAAAAGCTGAAAAACCATGAATGCTCCAAATTATTGCATGATTTGGAAAATTGTGATAAATTAAAGTGCATGTCGACATAATAGGCCAAGAAAAGGTGGATGTAAAAAAGTGCGAGAAAGAGAGGAGTAATGATTACCAATAAAATAAATAATGATGAAATACATCCGACAGAGCAGGAGTAATAATAAAATAAATAACAACGAAATACATATATGTTTTGAGCGTGTCTTGTAATACCATCTTAAGCCCATGTTGTGTTTCATCCTCCAGCTGCAGCAAGTAGGTCTAAAGGAGCATTTGACTGCTTCATGACATTTTCTGTTCTTCTTGCCGCCTTCCTTGAACGCTTTTAAAATCCTTCCACATCAGCAGCTTTGACAAATTGAAAATCCTAGACAGAAAAAACCAAATGGCCGAGACTGGGGAGAAAGCATGATTGCAATAACAATTAGTAATCTATATCGGCCCTAGTTTTTAATTAAGTAGACAACATAAATTGGGCACCTAGAAAAATAAATTCCAAGATTGCGCACCCGATTTTAAAAAGCCAACCCGATACAAAATGAACGTCTGTATATCTATCTAGCTGACAACATTGCTGTGTAGACCGTAACGTGTGGACTTGCACTGATCCATCGGTGTATGAGTGGGTGGGGCATGCATGATGATATTTGTTACTGCCCGTCTTTGGAAGCAACTGAAATTCAGCTTCAACGCTTAAATGTGGAGTGAGGATCGATTCTTCAAACTTTACTTTCTCACCCGGAAAAGAATATAGTGAATGGTGCAATACAATATCTAAGTCATTAGAAGTTATAAAAATAAGTTAAAAGAAAAGAAGAAAGAAATTTATTGAGTTTGAGAGGGCGGGCATAAATGAGGTCTGACCTATTTGGAAATGGGGTTAAAAAAGTGAGAAAAAAAAAAAGAAATATAGAAAAGTAAGAAAACGATATAATGTAATAGAGAGTAGGGTTTATGATATTGGAATATGTTTCGAGTGAGCAGATTCTCAACCCTAACTCTGTCAGATGTAGATGAAGGATAATATTCACACCAGTCCAGGAGGGAATCCCACTCGAAAACTTCGCTTATTATTGCTTATGGGAGCTAGCCTTGTTGAATGAAGTGACCCATTAATCTAGAGTTACAGGGCCCATCCAGTCCTGAACAATATGCATTTTGACATCATGGACTTGTGCCACCTACGATGCTCAATTGCCCAATTCAATTTCTGTTTTATCAAGCACCACGTGCCATTATTAGGATTACGCTTTGGATGCTGGATTGAATTGGTCTGTAATTAATTAGTTTTCATGAAAGTATCAGGCCATTGCATTTCTGGATTTAGCATTCCAAGATGGTGGGTACAACGAATGCGGGCTTGTTTGGACGTTGGAATTTCTTCACAATCCAAGCAAAATAGTCCAAGAGAAAGCTTCTCAAACCAATATGATCAAACTTGGGTTTGAGAATATAATAGAATATGGAATGACTACGGCATTTTGATGCTTATCGGGTGATCGGCAGGTAGGATTGCAATTTGGGCTGGATTCAACGACAACCCAGCTAACCTAACCTGATTTTGGTGGGGTTAGATTGAACTAATAATTAAATTAGAGAGATTGAGTTGAATTCAACCGAATTTGTAAATTAAGCTGAAGTTAGGGTAGATGGTTAGGCAATCCAATTTTTATATCCCTTAATAAATCCCTTTAACTATTAATGACTAATTTCTTGAATCCCTTTCTACTTTTTTTAAGGCCCTAAACCCTCTTTATTTGGTTTCTTTCCCTTTCCTTTATAAATATGAACTTTTTCTTAATTTTGCTCTATCAGTTGTATTTATTGAATGTGGGTACTGTCAAGTTAGAATTGTGCTTCTAAGCTCTCTTTTGAGTATCTGTGAAAAGATTTCTAAAATATCATTGCATTTTATTATGATATGAGAAGTATGTTAATTGTTTTTAATCTTTCTAAAATTAATTTAAGGTAAAGATCTGAAAAACTTCGAACTTCCAATCTGAATTGTCAAAGTAGACCAATCAAAATCCACTATGTCAAGAAGAAAATTCACCCAAATATCAAAGGGAGAAACACACCATATTCATATTGATTCCAAAATGTCTCAACAACACCACGCATATATAATTTAAACGTGCAAGCAAAACAGTAAGTAAAAGCCCCAAACTGCTGGGTGGAGACGAATCCGAAGGCTCCTAAGACCGGGCCTGTTTCTTGTAAAGCTCGATGGTCGACAGGGCATTGAGGGCCATCAAAAGACCAACACCAATGAAGGATGCGATGAGGGCACCACCTCCATGATCACAGAAGGCGTTGAATCTATCGCATATCTTGTTCCACCTTGCGGGTTTGTTGCCATTCTTTCCTAGCTCTGCCATTGCAGCTGTAGCAGCAGCAGCTGCTGAGAGTAGAGCCACCATCACCTGCACAGCATGCATCACTGAAAAAATGGGTAGAAAGAAACCAGAACAGGGCCGGCATTTCAAATCACCTCCACCATTATCTCTCAAAATGGGCAACTCACTGGGCTTGGCTCATTGGGCCAGGTTGACAAATAAGTAATTCATCTGAGCCCATTTGGAAATTGTATGCCTACATCGATTACACCACAAGTTGAGCTCTATGGCAGCCACATTGATATGTGCCAAAAACAAAAACAAATCATTCCATCTATCAAGCAGATCAGTTTCTAAGCCTGGACACTGATGCAGGTGGGAGAAGGTAAGCGTGACTGAGAATCAGAATTATCTTGAATAAGATGAGTCTTAAACAAGATGAAAGGATATTTCCAGATGTCACTAAATCAGAGACACGGGATGCCACTCAATGCTATTAATCATGGACTAGCAAAATAGTTAATTTCTAATATATAAACAGCTGTTATGCTCCTCCATAAAAAAACATCTGCCAAAATAATGAAATTCAGGTTTAAAGTTTAAACAAACAATGGCCTAATCTTAGAGTGACCAAGTGCAAAGATCAAATTGCGAACCCACAACTCGTTTCTATTCAATAGGATTAAAAATTAGAAGTGTAAAAATAGTTGGACTATGAGTAAACTTATGCATTTGAACAGCAACCATAAATGGCCTACTTCCTGAGATTCCAACTGCTTCCTCTGGTGGGCCCTCTTTTTGATAGTTTGCCCTCTTTTTGATAGTTTGATTACGTGAAAATGCTCCTATGTAAAATACCACTTTGTCTTTGGATCTTAATCTATTTAAACATCCATTTTTATCGGTTTACCAATCAGTTATGATCATCCACTGGATGAGATTTCTCTTTCTATTTTCCCTCCAAATGGATGGTCTATTTCCAGTTCACACACCAATTTTTGATGACATCCCAGCCATGCAAACAGCAGAACGCATGGCAAAATCGATAGGATCGAAATGTGCCCCAAAGGTGTGGATTCATTCGCTTTCCTTCACAGCCTGGGCGTTTCATTGAAGTGGCAAATTAAGTAAACATAAGAACTTTGTGTGTTCAAATTCCAATTCCAAATCAAGGCGTAAATCTTCTTAGGAAAAAAATCTAGAAAAAGAATATATTTCTCACCATGTCTGAGATTGTTAGCAAAAGCCCCAGCTCTTTAACTTTAACCACAAGCTTATTCCCATATAAACGAAGCAACAGCAAGGACATGTTGTGGAAACAGGCTGTAGCATTGGCCACCACAAAGAACCTACACCGCCATTTCGTCAGAGATGAAAATCAGAAGAAACGAAAGAAAAATTACTATAATGCAACATTGGAAAGAATAAGAAAAAGGAAGAATCATTGGCAATGCGTTGCCGTGTGCAATCAAACCAACTAGCTGTATGTGCATAATTGGTTGCCCACTAAGATTTTTGACGTGTATGATATATAAATAACATGGTGGCCTCTAAAGAAACTAGTCATGGAAATTCGATTGCTATAGATTTCCGCAGGTTGTAGCCTAACTGAGGCTGGGGTTGTCAATGAATTTTGAATGTGGAAGTCAAAAAATAAGCCAATAAACCTGGTGTATGAGGTGGATGATCTCACAAGAATATCAACCACATTGCCAAAGCTCGTGTGTGTGTTTGTGAGAGAGAGATGAAGAGGGAGGGAAGGGAGGCTTACACAAAAGCTGGGGTTTGTTGGAACTTGGCTGTGACGGATCCAGTGATGGGTGTAGTACCAACCAACGCCACAACCATTGATCTGGTTTGCTTGTTAAGTGCCATTACAAGTGCAGCTGAGAATGTTGCACATATTGCTAGCACCCTCAACACCAAAAATGGCAATTCACCGGCCTTTGCTTTCACTATTGGGCATGACCCATTTCCAAGACCAACGGTTGGTTTCTCAAGATCTTCAGGTGCAGGTTTCCCTCCATTAATTTCAGCAGCCATGGGATGGGGAGGGAGGGATTTAGATGGGTGTAAGAAGAGAAGGGTGGGAATGGGGGATGCTGCAAGGTCCATTTAAATGATGGCAAGAGATATTTGTCTAATAAATAAGTCATCGTATGGGAGAGATATCATTTACAATTATCTTACGTATATCAGCAAGGCAGCAAATATATTCTTGAGGGAATTATTCAGACTCACTTGGAAATTGTACACCACACGGTCGCAGATGAGATCAATTAGAGCCCTAATATGTGTTGCATACAATTTGAATGGTTATTTGATTAGATGAGTGTTTGGCATGTCCACCCATTGAAAATTTTTATGGCCTTTCTAAAGTATGCCTGAGATTAAAGCTATTCGAACTGGTTGAAGGTAATGGGATCAAACTGGTAGTGGTATCAAAGGTCCCAGCCAAACATTGTTACTGGTGATTTACTGTCCAATCATTCAATTTCTTTCCAACAGTTAGGCCAAGCTTACGTTTGAAATAGCCTGGATTACGGTGGCATGCATGTAAAAGGTTACGGATCAAAGAATCATAAACGGACATGATGTAGCACAGAGAAGCCATACGGTTCTGTTTTCAGATGTCATTCTCTTTCAGCTCATGCCCCACGTTGTTTATGTTTATCTTCTCCTGTTGCGCGGTGGTTGGGATTTCATTGACATTTCTACTCCTTTGCTGCTTGTGGGGAGAAAGCAAACTCGGATGCCCGAGAAGAAACATTTTCAGGTTGGTGTCTCTTTGATTGGATAAGAAGAAAAGGAAAAGAGGAAGGGGAATGGCAAAAAGAAATTCTATGTTAGATAAACCACAAAAATCATGCATGCTTTGACACTCAATAGCAATATGACAAAGAGACGCAAGGTGGCATCTGATGCTCTGGCAGAGTCTGGTGCTTAATACTGAGTCACTTGCATTTATGCAGTGGGACATGTCTACTTCAAATTAGATAGTCCTAATCAAGGGTTTAACTTTCGATAGTAATTTAGGGACTCTTTACTTGAAAATTTCTTTCCTAAGTCACCATGCATTAGAAGTTGTCAACCAATTGAGGCCATTTTTTCAGCACTATTGTTGTTTTAAAAACCAAGGTTGATACTCACAGATGTACACATATAAGGGATATGCAAATTTCGGGCACAGATAAGAGTTCTACCCATTTACAGACTTATTTCTTTTTAAGTATGTTTAATTGCATTAATCTCGTGCTTTCTTGCTAGCATGGATAAAGTATATTTTGTATATCCTTCACGATTCACGTGAAGCCATGGTTAGGCTACCCAAGCCATCTGAAATAATGAATGGTCTCCAAAACAAGAAGCCCCCATTGCCAATCTGATGCCTTTCCTGAAAGGGGCGATAAGTCGAATAGAAATGAATTGAAACGAGAAGGAATTGATGTCGACAAGAAGGGAAGAATGTCAGGTTAAAATAAATACAGGATAATAATTAGTAGAAATTATATGTCGTCGCATCAACCCGGGAAATGGAAATTCCTTTCCATTCCCTTCGGTTTCTTTTCCAATCCGTGTTGCCAATTACCCTTCAGCTATCGAGCTCGGGAATTTGTCCCCGGCTGGCCAATTCTAGGGCGTCGAATTCGATATGTTTTCCCTTTTGGAGCTGTGAGATTAGTTTTCGTATCTTCCACTTGGTTTGTTATTAGGGAAAATTCACCCGTCATTTCCAAATCCGTGCCAGATACGCCAGACACCAGACAGCCAGATGCCAAACTGTCATGACGAAAACACCCCCTCCTAGACTGCTTATATCTTTCTCCTCTTCTAACATGCACACTTCCTCCTCTGAGAACCAGATTCTAGGTGCCTCTCTTGTCTTCCTGAATGATCTTCAATTCTGACTTCATTAACACTTCGACAATGGCAGCAACACTCGACATCAGAATTCCTGGCACTCTCTGCATTCAACCTACCATTTTTATTTCTCGACCTGCTGTCCATGATATCTGTCATCAAACCAATAATTTCGTCAGCACTGGTCTCACTACCTGAATCACACTCATCGTTCTCCCAAACTACGCAAGCAATTTTCTGATGGTGGACACTCATCTCTCTTCCTGAGAGCTAATCCAACCCTTTCCTCCTGGAATCATCTAGCAAATAAATCCTCGCAGGCTCACAGAAAATTCACATTTGTCATGCAGAAGTCCATACAAGTTCCTCATCCAAGGCAGCTGCATCTTATGCGAATACGCCATGATTGTCACACACCTAAAACCCCAGGAGCTGA
>JAYJMB010061956.1:13453-26230 GCA_036873735.1 Pouteria campechiana | reverse complement strand
AACCAAGTATATTTTGATGATGAGCAAAGACATAAGTGAAACATTAAGGTACTAATAATCTGTTCTCAAGTATGTTGTAGAAATATTAACTCATACTCTACTTGAGAATAATCTTCATGATGATAATTAGAAGACATAAAGAAAATGCTCTTTTAAAATTAAGTATATAAATTTCACATATACTTAAATCAAGAAAATGAGAATTTTGAAATGATTGAAGACATGCTTCAGAGCAAACAGAAGCATCTTTGGAGTAATCTTGACACATTTTAGAGCAAATTAAACTGCTTCGAAATCATCACAATGATCTTCGGAGAGTTAAAAATAAGCTTTGGAGATAACTGGAAAGCTTTGAAGAAAGCCCAAGATAAGCTTTGGAATCCTCACAACATGTTATGGAGTAGTCACAAGCACACTTTGGAGTCTCTTTCAAAGCTTTGGATAAGTCACAACGTACTTTGGAATAATCAAGAAAGCTTCAGAATTGTCAAGTATGCTTTGGAGTAGTCATAAAAGTTTTGAAGTTGTCACAATATACTTCGGAAACAATAGGACAAGTTTCAAAGTTAATCAGCCACACTTTAGAGTAAAACCAAATAAGCTTCTGCTTCGGAATCCTCAAAGTCTCACTTCAGAAACAATGACCAAGCTTGAAAAATATTAAACAATACTTCAAAGTGATCTTTTTGAAGCATTAAAAGTTCAGAAAATTTAAACTTTTTCTACAAAGGATTGTCACAACTAAGAAGGCCTACTATTATTTTTGAGAATTTGAAGAAAAATAAATCAAGTCGTCCAAAATCGGTCAAGACATCAAATGTTCACTCATCTCTTTGGAGTAACTGAAGAAGTAATTTCGGAACACCCGTGACGAAAATGAACATTAAGAAAAGTCAGCGACAGAGTAGCTGACCGATACCAGAATGCAATAAAGTCAGATGTCAGACAAAATATAAGGTAAAGAAAAATATTTTTGAACATTTGAATGTTTGACAAAGTAAGCAAAGAAAAAATCTCTCTTAACATATAAAAGAGAGATTCAAAAGAAAAAGAAAACCAACTCTTGAATTTCACTGATTATTGCTGAAAATATAAAGAGCATTCAAAATCTTTTTTCAAAGTTCAACTCTAATGGCTACATCTCTGTCAGAAGCTCTCAAAGTCTAAATTGCTTATCAATCAATGAGTTTGAATCTTTTACTCTCATTTGCTTATTCATTTACTGAAAGTTTAGAATTTTATGTACAAATCTATCTAAGTAAGAGACATCAATCTGTACACTTCATTTTAGTGTTTGAAATACAAGCAGAATGCTTAGTGTTTATGTATTGAGATAAGCAAGTAAGGAACTTGCTGAAAGTATATAAGTTTGTTGATGAGCTTTGAAAACCAACAAGTTATGAAGGTTTTTGGTTAGCTTAGAAAACCAGTAAGTCATGTATTTGATTAGGTTGATCAAGGTATTAGTAGAACCTAAGTTTAGTAGAGGAGACTAACTTAGAGAAGTGGAGTAGGAACCCAGGAAGGGCCGAACCACTATAAAAATCTTGGGTTGTGTGTTATGTAGTCTGTTCTAATTATTCATTCAGCACTTTAATCATTTGATTTGGCCAGAAAAAAGTTTTAAAGCTCAATTCACCCCCCCTCTTGAGCAACCGTTGTATAAGGGTCCAACACTAAACCTCTTCAGAATCTCTAAAATATTAACTTCAGAGATTTATTAAGTTGCTTTAGAAATTCTGAAGATCTAGAGCAGTTTTAGCATTTTGATCATAAATTTTTCATATGACCTCAGAATTAAATGATTCTTAGTTCATTGGATATAAAATTTCAAGGGATACATATTTTGTATTGGTCATTTTTTTTGAATCATCTTCTATCATGAGTTGTTTGAGCTCAAAGTGATGCCTTTTGATAACATCTGGAATTAATGTGTCAGAAATTCTAAAGGGATTGCACTATTTTGGATATAACTTCCTCATTTGAACTTAGAATCATATGATTCTTAATAAATTGAAAATATAAATTCTAGATATATAACTTTCATGTTGAACATGATTTTCAAATCATCCTAAAAATATATTAGAATTGGACCACAAGTGATGCCATTTTATGCACATCCAAAATTTCTATCAATGGAATTGAAGTTTGAGATAGTTGCAATGTTTTACCCATAACTTCCATGTTGAATACTTAAGCTGAATCTGTCTCCATCTATACCTAAAATAGCCTCAAAGTGATGCCAGGTTTCATCACATCAGATGTCACGATGCTCAATTCTCTGACTGCCCAACACTTGTGTAAGTCCATTTCAAGTGTCGTTGCATCTGATTTGGATGTCGTGACATTCACTTTCTTCCCACCAATGTTGCATTCAACTTTTAAGTGCTATGGCATTAGATTTGGATGTTGCAGTATTCAACTTCTTGAGCTTGTAATCTTCATTTTTTTCAGCCACTTGTTCATTATCCAAACCCCATTATTTTGCTCCTTTCTCCAACTTGATGTCTTCCATATTTTCTTTCATTTCTTACACTTAATTATTTGCAAATGTATATAATAAATTTGAACTTCTGAAACCCCACAACACATCCTCAGAACTTCTGTATGGTACATTAATGAAGGTTGATGAATGTCAAGAAAAAGAAAATCCAACGTTAGAAATTTTGACGTTATTAGCTCAGAACTTCTAAAACACCACAACACATCCTCAGAACTTTTGTATGACATGTTGACAAAATTTTATGAATGCTAGGAAAAAGAAAATCTTACGTCAAAAGTTCTGATGTTGTTAGCTCAGAGCTTTTAAAACACCACAATACATACTTAGAACTTCTATATGGCACGTTGAAGAAATTTGATAAATGCCAGGAAAAAGAAACCCAACTTTAGAAGTTCTGATACTTGGAAGTACTTCTAAAGTTGCATCTAACGAACTTTTAAGTGCAAAAGCTTCCTCTGAAGTAGAATGTTCTACTTTTGAAGTATTTCTAGAGACTTGGGAATACTTCTGAACAACTTCTTCAGAAGTTCTGAAATAAGTCTAGCTTTTTGAAGTTGCTTTTGATGAGATTCTGAATGACTTCTGAAGAGTGTTTTAATATCTAAAATTGCTTTTGATGAACTTCTGAGTGATTTTTAGAGTTGTTCTCTATTAATTTCTAGAGATCCATAGAAGGTAAATAGCTGCTAAGGACCTATTTGTTACATGTTCATTCTAGTATTGGAACCACATAATACTCATATGAACTTCTAGGAAAATCATTAGTATTGGAATAGTAGCATGGTTCACACAATAGTAAAGGAACCCATGCTACTATTCCAATACTAGTGATTTTCCTAGAAGTTTGTATAAGTCTTATGTGGTTCCAATACTAGACTGCTTTACCTGTGTGTGGCTATGTGGTTCCTTTGATTAATTAGGTTTTAATTGCATATGCATTTATGTGTTGCTGACTTTTTTTTATAGCTTAATGTTTGCAAATCTTTACTTCACCCATGATGCACTGTTATAGAACTTGTATTAACTTATCATTTCTAAGTGACCAAATTTTTGGGAGATTTCCTAATGCACCTTTGTCAGCAAGCTATGAACTGTCCTCTGAACAGCTCTACACTTTACAGACGTAATAGGAAAATCAAAAAGGAAAATCACTTACTCTGTAATAGCTAAAATCAAACTCCATTACTACTAATTCAATAGTGTACGCAGTAGGATTACAACAAAAGACAAAACATCATAAAAAGATTGCGAAATCCCAACTACATCCTGAATAAAAAGGGACTGCTTAAAGAGAAATGAGAGGGAAGCTTAGTCCATGTCATACAAAGTTCAACACTAAACAAGGTCTAGCCTTTTGATTGCACTAACCAACACTAGAGTTGAACATTAAATGTTTTCACATAAGCATTGAGTTCTACTAGCTATATAACAAATCCTTTGAAAAGGGAAAATGGTTCATTGCTTTTTCCTCCAGACAACACTCAACTAAAACAATAAAAAGAAAATCATATGGATTGTATAACTGTATTGCTGGCTTGATGCATGTATTGTACTATTATTTCAAGTGAAGTGTTGGCTAGACTTAGGGACGACACTAAATGATTCCAAAGGAAGAATTAATTGGGATACTTTTATTGTCAGTCCATGCTATAGTTGACTTCTTGTCACTTACCAGAATGGACATGTTTCATCCTTGTAGGTTCTTCATCTTGCTTCCTGATGAAATGTTCATGAATCCCCATAGTAATTTTTATGGATTTAATGGGAGAGTTAGTCATTCAAATAGTGCATTTGATGGTCATTTACTTATAAGATTTGGGAGAAAAAGATAGTGGATAGCTAAGAAATGTTATAAACTAGTGGTCCATATACAATGGAGCAAATGACATATGATGAGTTGTTAGTGTCTTCTGATAAACAAGAGCCAACTCAATGAAGAGAGGAATCTTATTATGGTTTTAGTAGTAGATATTCAACTTTGATTGGCAAAAGGTGATCCATTCTAAGTGTTGGTAAGAATATATAACCCAAGTTAATTAAGGCACAATGCACAAGTAATGGAATTGATAAAGTTGTCCAAATCAACAATCCAAGTGTTAATTGAACATAATCAGAATAGAATAACATCAAAACCATTAACCCCTTTAATTCTTCTTCTTCCTCCACCTCTCTTCAAACCTACAGTTCTTGGAATGGAAATTGAGAAACAGCAGCAGCAATGAGGCATTAAACACTGTATTGAAAACCCAAGCTTTCATCCTTGAACATCCTCCCCACACAAAATTTAGCCATAGTGTCACCACCGAGCAAGCGAAGCTAAAAATGAGCCGCTCAATCTGGATATCCATCACCACACGCTTCCACCTCGGCCTCAGCCCAATGCTGCACAGGAGGTAGTACCTGTACATGATGGTGTGGATGGTGTGGACAGAAGCGTTGGTGATGAGCACCACCGATAGGTGTGATTGCAATGAGTGGAGTCAAATATAGCACATGACGACAATGAGGGCATGGTTGTAGGAAGGTGAGGCACTTGTTGGGGTTGAGAAGGATGAGGAGAGTGTCAGAGAATTTGAGAAGATTCTTGATGTAGAAGACGTAGGCCTAGAAGAAAGTGTGGGGGGTTTGGCTAGTAAGCAGAAAAGCCAAGTTGGGTTGGGTATTTGGGAGAGGGAGGAGAGGGAGTAGCCGATAGCCATGGCCAGGGAAAGACGGGCGAGAGATAGGTGAAATCCATGAAGCTTTGGGCTGAAATCAACGAAGAGCTCTCTAAAATCAATGAAGCTCCCCTCTCTTCTTTTTTCACATGGGACAGAGGAATATCAAAGCTTTTTGCATGGGGTAAAGCTCCCCTAAAATCCATGACCCTTTCACCATTTCACACGAGATGAATGTGCACCCGTGGATGACTAAAATTAAACCCACCTAAAATGACCAGTGAGGTGTCATAATTGCTCCCCGCGATGCTGACAACCGACTATTTTGAAGCATAACCCATTTATTTGAGGTGTCGATTTTGACTATTTTGAAAGCTAAAGGATCTGCTATGTATAGCAATGGAAGAGTTTTCACATGAGTTTTTATTTTTTGAACAATTTTAGCATGTTTCTCAGACCAAGGCTTAGGATTTTTCCTAAGTCTAGCATATTATGGTTTTATTATAATTCTTAACTTGTTATAGTGTTCTGCAACATAATTTAATAATCCTAAAAATCTTTGAAGTTGATTTTAATCTTTTATTTCATCTAAAAATTTATCCACAAATTCAATTGATCTTTTTCTAAATAGTTGAGTTCCTTGATTAATTTCATAACCTAAGAATTTGATTTTAGTTTGACAAATTAAATATTCAATTTTTGAAAAAACTAATCAATTTTGGATTACAGATTTTAGGAATATATCTAAGTGTTTAAGATGTTTTTCTAAGTTTTTAGAGAAAATTAAAACATCATCAATATAAACAATTAGGAAGTCATAAGGATTGAATATTTCATTCATTGAGTCCTGAGTCCCTTTGGGTCTGTTGTAGATAATTTCACAATCTAATTTACTGTACCTTATTAAAGCTACAGGATGAACTCATTGCTAAGGATTTAAGGAAACAAACCTTAGAGGAAGCTATGACTCTATAGGATCTTTGATCATATCATGTCATTGCAAATTAATGATTGATGCATAAAGAAAAGGAATACAATGTTTAAAAAGAAAATTTTCTTTATAAAAGAAATTTACTTATAAAATTGAGACTTCATCTCTTTATAGTAAAGCAGTGGAGTTGTCCAGATCCAAGCTAGAAAGCATGGGATAATACATGGGATGTTTTGATAGAAGAGAGGGAGGTTGACAACTGATGCCTTATAACTGAGACCATTTGCTCTTAAATAGAAAAGAAATGACAGTTTCTCAGTTACCAAATGACTGCCAATTGCCGATTTTATAAAACCAGGGGAGCATATTATTTTGAGGAGAACTATTCCAAATTTGGGAACTATTGAGATGGCTTGTCTTCTTCTAAAGATTTTGAAGCGAGACAGCTGGCTTGTCTCTTTTGAATTTTATGGGGACAACTGGATTTTTCCTATTGCAAGAGCAATGGCGTTTTAGCCTTTGTTGAAGTCAGGTCCATTTAGAGATTGAGGATTCTACCCATTTAGTTGAATAATGGGTATGCATTATGCCTAAATAATTCTATTAGGTCAGAACTATAGCCAAGGTCTTCAACTGAATGAGAACTTGAAGAATCTGAGACAATTTTTACCTTTGAGGATGAGGCGGATGAAGCTTTTTCTTTACGAGCTTGCATGGCCTTATATTGGGCTTCTATGGCCTTTTCTCAATCTTCTTCTGAAGATAGATTTGCTAAAATGGCCATCTGATGAGATTTTTGGGCTAAAAATCAGACATGCTCAAAGTTAGATTTTCCAATAAGCCATATCTGGACTTTTTTTTGGTGAAGCCTGTGGGTAATTGAAAGATTCCCACCATTTTACTTCATATATTTTTTTCAAGAGCCAGAGGAAGAGACTCTTGAGACATAAAACACCAATTCCATGGGAATATCTAGGCTAAAGAGAGTTTATAGAAAAATAGGAGGAGAATAGGTAATTTTTTCTCTATTTCAGAGCAATTAAAATGTTCTTTGAAAACATTAAAACTTTTTTGAAGTGCTTGGGGTAGCGTTTCTACTATTAGGCTAAAATTATTCCACCATTGAAGAAATCAAAACGGAAATAAAAATTTTAATTTTTATCAAAAATAAAAAACTATGAATGACGGTTAAATTTATTTTTGAACCAAAGGACATTTTGTCCATGCATTTTGATAATCAAAATAAGAGAACTATTGTGAAAAAAATTCATTTTCAAATCTTTTGAATTGATTTGGACCACCAAATTCTCTAATATTCATGATTGTTAAAATTTTTATTATTGAATGTGTGGTTTCTCCATCAGGATTTTTGTGATAAGTGACTTCAATAGAATCCGTTGAAACCAAAATATACTCATAAAAGGTTTGTGACCTATTAAAATCAGTAGGTTTAAAATGATTTTTTTTGGAAATACAACTTGTGCAATGTGTTCAGGAGTGTAATTGATCTTTTTCTCTGCAAGAGTGATGAGGTGATATGGTTCGATTTGAAATATTTTTGGTTGAAAACGTTTGGTAAAAAACCTTTTTGAGGTTTTGAAAGAGGTAAACCTTGTCACCATTATTTTATATGATTTTGATGATAACAAAACTTATATTAAAGAGAAGAATCTTGTATGCTTAAATCTCTAACAATCATGTAAATGGTTGTGAATTAATAGTCTTAACGTAAACATGAATTATTAACTATACAAGCATACAATCCTCACTTTATGGTGCGCACACAATAAATATGAATTAACCTTTACTGCATAAATTTGCTAAATAAATACTATGAACTATAGTTACTTAAGCTTTTATATTATGCATTTAATAGAGATGTATATTATTCTTGTTTTACAAAATGATACAATCATATGAAGATAAAATACATTCTAATATTATATATATGAAAGCTAACAACATAGCAAGTATAGATAAGTTCAAGTGTAGGATCATGATCGTCTGTAAACAAGCTGCCACAACTATCTGCTACATTACAAAAGAGCTAAATTGATGAAAATCATGGAAGAAGAAGTAAGTAGAAGATAAGAAACAAGCAAAGTTACAGTTGTCTAAGAGAAGTTTCCATGAACAAAAGCAATAAGAGACAAACAAGGCTTTGAAGATGCGCTACAACAAGTTTGCGTTGTCTGTCAACTTTAATAAGAAAATGTCAATAGACAAATGCAAAATAAGAAGTTAAAGATGAAGCCATGATCGACGATCATAAGGTTGTTTGACAAATTCGAGCTATCTAAATTGACAAAAGAAAACTTGTCTAAGATGAAGAAATAAGAAGAAGCTTTATCAAATACTCAGACAAAGGAAGAAAGAAGAGATTGTCACTCAGATAGTCATGCATAAAGAGAAAAAAACTTTGTCTGATCAATAGAGTTAGAAGAATAGATTTGTTTGAGAATAAAAAGGCAACTTGAACAGATAAGGGAGTGCAACTTCAGTTGAGCCAAGACAGACAAATCAAGAATGAAAAAACAAAGGAAGTTGCAAGAACAAACCCTATATATTGCTCAAAGTGTACAGAATAGTTGAAGAACTTCACCTCGTCTATGGGTTAAAGGTCGTCTGTTATGACAAACAAAGTATTATCCAAAGTAGAAGATGATATAGAAGTTGCACAGTGAGCATAAATGAATCCGAACAAATAAAGAACTTCTTGGACCAAAAAGGGACTTCAACAGACAAAGGTACGATCATCTACAACTTACAATAGACAAATGCAACGTGCAAAGTATTAAGTCAAAGACGAAGCAAGAAATAGTTCATATATCGCTTATATTAGATGAATGCCACACTTTATCTGTTTGAGTAAGTTAAAGTAAGCTTCGTTTGCCACCTTTAACAAACAATGAGGAACAAAAGAAAAATACAACACTTTGTCTTTTAGAGCAAGATAAAGCAAACTTCGTCTGCCACCTCCAACAAATAATGAAGAACAAAGGAAGAATATCTCACTTTGTCTATTCATATAAAAGGAAAAGCTTGTCAATCAATCAACCCAACTTTGTCAGCACCATCCAGAGTTGGTTTGTTATTTACAACAGACAAAACACATACACGAAGGATCAATCAACAAACAAATCTCCTAGAGGAATTTTGGCAGGACAAAGAAGAGTTTATCTTTTAGTCAGTTCAACTTCATCTGCGACATTCAAAGTTCGTCTAATCACTTGCAATAGACAAATCACTCCTATGGAAGATCAATTGACAGACAAACCTTGAAGAATCCGTTAACAACTTATAGTAGATAAATGCAAACAGAGAGAGGTCGTAACTTATCATAGGAAAAACTCAATTTAAGTGACTAGCATACAAATGACATTTACACTTGAGCCAACATTGTGCAGACTTATATCAATCACCATTTCTGGCAATAAGCAGCGCTGCAAGGTTTTCAAAGCTGCCAAAAGTCAAAACGAGGAGCATCTTTTACCACAACTCATCCTCCACTTTGAATGTTGATGCAGTAGCTCGAGATAAATCAGAAAGGCTTGCACTTAACGAAAGAAAAATTCAAACGGTGTTATTCATTCAATGCTACTCTCATCTCTGCATTCAACGGTTCCCATCTTCTCCAATAGTTGATAATATGAAGAAGCTATTTAAGGAGAAAAGGTGGGACGATTCAAGTGGTGAAGGAATACCTTTTAGATAGGCTTAACCTTATGCAAATCCTTATACCCATGGCCAAGAGCTGAAACCTTCAGTTATCTATTCTTGAGCTTAAACCTTTATATCCTTATGACCTTTATCTTTACATTATGGGAAGATCTTTTGTATTATATAGAGCTAACAGAGAGATCAAATCATTCCTTGTGCATGAGAGAAACACTATATAAAAGTGTATGAGTTTTATGGAAACTTGAAACTAGAGAGTTGTTGGTGAGCTTTAGAAAACCAACAAGTTTGCTAGTAATCTTCAAAACTAGTAAGTTTGTGGTAAGCCCAAGAAAACTACATTGTATAGTTGTTGGTGAGCTCTGAAAAATCAACAAGTTTGCTGGCAATCTTTAAAACTAGTGAGTTTCCTGGTGAGCTCATGAAAACCAGAAGAGTACTGGAGTATTGTTGTATTTCCATTATATGGGATATAGTGCTCTTGAAGGAGTGGATGTAGGGATGGGGTCCTAAACCACTATAAAAATTGCCTTATCTATGTGCATGTGTTTTTTCATCTGTTTTATTCTTCATGCATTTTATTATTTCCATTATTCATTTTACACTACTTTACACACAAGCACAAAAAAAGGGAAATGATTCAACAGGGGTTAAGTAGTGAATTTTATTTATCTAATTCACCCCTCTCCTCTTAGTTTAAGCCATCCTTCAGGAAGCCTACAAACTTTTTAGTATTTGGGGAAGGAGAATGTGAAGATGTTAAGGATGATGAGGCAGTGATATGTTTTAGATCATTAGGAGTAATGAGCTAGTTAGGGAGTTAAGTAATGGAAAGTGGAAGCATTCTTCCATGACCTCTTGGGATAGGAGAAGAAAGGGGAAAAGATGACTCAAAAAGAGTATTAATGGTAATGGTTATGATGGGACAAGTTTCTTGTCATAAGAGTCTTTTGACTGTTTTTGAGCTTCACCTTTTTCTGAAGACATTTTTGAAATAGGCGGGCATTTGTCATGTTTATCTTGGAGATTCCCCGTAGAAATTCTCTAGAGAGGAAATCAAGGATAGAGTTAGAAATTTTTATAATAAAATCTATTTCAAAATCAAAACATGATAAAATAGCTTACCATCTAGCAAATTTTTGTTTTGATGTAATATTTTACACATCTTTTTTAAAAATATATTTTGTAGCTTGCCAATCAATACAAAGAAGAAATTTTTGATTTAAAAGATCACTTTGAAATTTTGCAATGCACAAAACATTGCTCAAAATTTCCAATTTGTTCTTTTGAATCTTTTACTTACTTAAGAATTCCTCCATATCCTTTATCTGAGGCATTGATTTAGACTATTTCAAAAGCTAAAGGATCTGCTATGTGTAGTAATGGAAGAGTTTTCACATGAGTTTTTATTTTTTTGAATAATTTTAGTATGTTTTTAAGACCAAGGCTTAGGATTTTTCCTAAGTCTAGCATATAATGGTTTTGCTATAATTCTTAACTTTTTATAATGTTTTGCAATGTAATTTAATGATCTTAAAAATCTTTGAAGTTGATTTTTACCTTTTATTTCATCTGAAAATTTATCCGCAAATTTAATTGATCTTTTTATAAGTAACTAAGTTCCTTGATTAATTTCATAACGTAAGAATCTGATTTTAGTTTGACAAATTAAATATTTAGTTTTTGAAAAGCTTATCCATTTTGGATTACAACTTTTAGGAATATTTTGAAGTGTTTAAGATGTTTTTCTAAGTTTTTAGAGAAAATTAAAACATCATCAATATAAATAATTAGGAAGTCATAAGGATTAAATATTTCATTCATTATTCTTTAGAATTCAGAGGGTGCATTTTTTAATCCAAAAGGCATTACATTCTATTCGTATTGTCCAAATGGAGTTGTAAATGCAGGTTTATATCTATCTTTTTCAATAACTTGGATTTGCCAAAATCCAAATTTCATATCAAATTTGGAGAAGATTTTTCCCTTTTCAATTATTTTTAATAGATATTTTTTTATTAAGAATCAGATATCTTATCAATTTTAAAGCCTTGTTTAAGGGTTTATAATTAATTACTAACCTAGGAGCTCCTCTTTTCCTTTTTGCTGCCTTGTAGAAATAAAATGCAGCACAAAACCATGAAGGTCCTAGGGCTTTCGATTTTCTTATTAATCCTTTTTTGCGGAGATTATTGATTTCCTTTTAACAATATTCTCTTAATTCTTGATTCATTTGGCTTAGTCAAACCTTAGTTGGGATCTTATCCTTACTAAGTTTGTAAGGTATTTCTATAACATGAGTTTTTCGTTACCAAAAAGCATCAAGAATATCTGAGCATGCTAATTTTTCAATTTTTTCTTTTAATTCTTTTATTCTTTCTATGTATATGGGATTTTTATAAGTTTCTTGAATTCTTTTATGAGAATTCTTCTTTTAAATCTAATAAGGATTCTTCTTTTTGTATTAGATTTATTTGGAGATTATTTATTATTTTCTTATGAAGTTTATTTATGAATTCAAACAGAATTTTGTTTTCACAAATTTTTGTTAAAATAGACCTTTGTTTGATACTTGAAAATGTTCTATTAATTCTAGGAAAGGCATTCCTAAATTATTAGTCTATTTAGATTTTTAATTAGAATAAAAGTAGATTGGAATATCATTTCATTTTTTATAACTTCTCCTTCAGGTATTTTATATTTTACTTGGAGTTTAGTTCCATTAGCACACATTAAGTTTTTAGTTGTTAAGTCTCTGTATTTTCTAGGAACTAAATATTCTCTTATATAGTTGGAGTCTGCTCCTAAATCTATTAGAGCTATTTCCTTTAAAATAAAATCTTGGATTTTTATTTTTATTGGTGTTATCCATTCTTGTAATTTTGTTTTTACTATTTGTTGGATAAATTCTTGTTCTTCTAAGTTTATTTGTTCTTCCTTTTCTGGTTGGGAAGTTTCCCATTTCATTAATTCTTTTAAGAGTTTTATTTCAAAATTTGCTTTTTTTC